>JANHAO010010321.1:0-17761 GCA_026873985.1 Saraca asoca
TCCGTTGGAGTGCCTAATTCCAACGGATTTAGCTATAATTCCAACGGATTTTTTCCGTTGGAAATTCGATTTTTTCTTGTAGTGATTCTTTTTTTTCCATTCCACTATTATATAGGATACTAAAAAAAAAATTTTGGAGGGTAGGCTTGAGCCGCTACAAAGCCATGAACGGCTTTGCCCTTAATAGAGTACATACTCTTTACTCTCAATATTAAAAAAATTCACAAAAAAAATAAAATAAAAGCTAATTGTTGGATTTCAAGCAACCCTCACTTGAAGTCACAAATACTAACTCTCTTCTTACTTCATGTTGATCTCTTTCATGAACTATCCATGCACAATAGAAGCTTTTATATGCCAAAAAAAATTTACTTGATAAGTAATTACAATCATTGACTAGAAAAAAATTTGACAACTTGAATAGAGAGAAAACCTACAAAAGGTTAATATCATCATTTTAAAAATAAACTTTGAGTTAATCTCCACCTTAACACAATCCCATCATAAGATATTTTCAAGTTCTAAATCAAGTAATTTTATCAAATCTAAAGTTACCTTATTCATTGATGAAAAAGATCTTTAAAACTCCATCTTCAATGGAGCAATAGCACTTGACATATCATCATATTTTCTTCCCCTTCTCTACAAAGTCTTCTCTCAACAAAATCACTAAAAATATATAAAACAAAAATATTGCTCAAATAAAATTTGTATGTGATATAAAACTTCAAAATCAATCTATGTCAATAGTTCTCAACTTTAAACATTGTTGTTGTTGACATCTTTAATTAAATTGAATGCAATACTAAAACAGACTAAAATCAGGTAAGATCCAACTAGAACAAGGCTCGGATATCGTTTGTTGAGAAGGCTAGCAGCAAAAGCAATAAATAATAAGACACAAATATATATATATATATATATATATAAGACTTTTATCCTACTCTATAGGTGAAGATGTAAAGCAAATTCCACTATGTAATAAGAAAGAAAATATAAAGTAGTCTAATCATTCCCAAAATTCAAAATTATTCTCAATTTAATAAACAATTTTACATTATATATTTAACTAGTCTAACCTATAACAAAACATAGCGGCAGTCGCTGTATATTACAATTAAGCTGATGCCAATTTGCATAATAAAAAACTAATTTCAGAAGAAAAAAATTATTATCTCATCATAGGATGTTGAGGAAATAAAAACGTCCTACAAAGAGGACAAGTGAAGTGATTGCGTTGAAGCCAACTGTCAATGCAGTTTAGATGAAACACATGCCCACATCTGCCCAGCTTGCTCACTACATCTTCTCTCTTAAACTCCATCAAGCAAATTGAGCATATTTCCTCTATCTTTCCATTTCCTCCAACAAATGAATAGCTCTGCAAATCCTCGAATCTCGCCGCCGGCACCAACAGAATATCCGAGCAATCCATATCCATAGCTCTGGCTTTGACATTAGAAGTGAAGAAAGCTGCAATGCTTGCCAATATTCTTAGAAGAGTTTTCTTGAGTTTCTGCAATGGGATCAGAATGCATGTGTAGAATATAATTGTGGCTACCCAGAACTTAGATTGGCAAACCAAAAGGCAATTCATCCTCAAAGAAATCAAATAAGAACTTGCTGTTATATTTTGGTAACTTCAGATTTGTGTAGCTGAGTGATGACTCGCTGTAATGTCAATGATATTGAATTTGATGTATATATAGTAGAGGAGAAGACGACCTGTGTATTATTAATAGTATTGAAACCGGCCTAAGGTATAAAATATTATATATATATATATATATGTATGTTTGATTCAATTTCTTGGTTTATAAGGATAACAACCTGTTAATTATTTATATATTAGCTCTGACTTTTGAGGCCGCCATTAAAAAGATTAAATTTATATATATAATATTTAGTATGGTCTGCTGCATGCCCTAAATATTAAAGTGTGTGTAGATTGATTGTTTCTTTTTTTTTTTTTAATACACTTTATATCTTTTTAAAGTTTTTTTTAGTGACAACTTATTCCTTTAAACCTACAAATTATACTCTTAAATTTTAAATAAGTTATAAATTATTTCTTTAAAATTTGAACAAATCTAAAAACGTTAATTAGCTATTAATTTCAACCTTAAATTGCAAAATATGTTGCATATAAATTGTTCAAATTTTAGTTTTTCTCTTGTAGGACACAAAGTAAGTTTTGAATATATTATTAGTTCAAATTATTCTTTAAATTTAGATTATAAAACTTATATTTTAGTGATAAAATGATACATTTAATTCAAATTTTGTATATTATATGTGAACAAATAAGTCTCTCAACAAACTATATGCAACATGTTTATTAATTAAAAGTTAAAATTAATAGTTAATTAATATTTTCATAGTTTTTTCAAATTTTAAGAAGATAATTTATAATTAACTTATTCAAAATTTAAAGATATAATTTATAAATTTTTAAAATTTAAAAGATAAATTATCATTTAATAAAATTTTAAGGATATAATTTTTTTTTTTTTTGGAGTGTGGGCTGCTTTCTATATTTATATAAGTAGTGAAGTTAGTGTAGAAATTTTGAAATTGGCGCCTGAGTTGGTGGGCCGGCGCTGATCCCATATTCTGTTTGTTATTGAAGTAATTAATCCAAAGACAATTTTATAGAAAGTAGCAATTACGGAACAAAAAATCATTTTCAAAGGTCCAAAACTTTCTTGTATATCTAATTACAAAAATGAAATAAAGGTGGAATATGAATTTTCAGTTACTTTCCCCACTCTTAAACGATATATCTTATAAAATAGAGGAAATGTGTTGGTTTGATAAAAAAGAAATTATCAATTTATGAGTAAATATAAGTGTAAAATTTTCAATTTCTTTTAAAAAAACGAAGAAGAATTCTCCGTGTGGAACAAATTAATAATCTAATAGATCATAATAAAAATAATCACGAGAGAAAATAGCAATAATTTTTAGAAAGTAAATATCATATATATGTTCACAATTTTTGTGGGTAATATGTATGTTGACATTTGATTGATCTTAAGCATCGTTATTTTGACTTTATTTATAGTTTTTATATTAATGATGAATATGCTCCTGGGTCTTACTCCACATATGGCAGTAATATATAGCTCTATGGGATGCACATGGTCACCTTAACGACTTTTCGAAATTTACACTAACATAACATAATAATAATAATAATAATAATAATAATAATAATAATAATAATAATAATAATAATATAAGAAGTGAGTATTAATCTATTAAATCTGATTTAATGATAAAGGGTTTAAATAATTTTTAAAAGATTTTAGGTTTAAAAGTTCAAAAGTCATGACCAAAGGTATAATCGAATTAAATTACTCATAAATAACTTGAAATTTGTTTATAAAAAATCTGATTTGAATTTTTTTTTAAACAAGTAAAACTAAACGAATTGAGTTTGATTAATGAATAAATTGAGTTTAAATTTTATAATATTTGTTATATGAGAAAATCGGTTCGTCCCAGATGGACATACAAGCAATCCAAAAATGGTAAAATGACCAGCCCGAAGGACATTTGAATCACTCTGCCTTTATCTCATGTTGCGAAGCGGCCTCCTCAGCTCAAGTTCATATAAGATAGAACTAGCTCGACCTTGTCATTAAAGAGACTTGCTCCTAGACCGAAGGATTCGATGTGGGAGATGCGATAAGTAATTTGAAAGCTTGTTGAGTCGAAGACTACAAGAGATCGAGTCATATCACTCCCAACAGATACTTGGGGTCCGTCTACAGAAAACAATCTGCAGTAGTTGAAAAATAGATTTAGTCTATCTACATTGTTTTATACAATAAATATTGATGTAACATATTTTTTGTATATGTAATTACTATTCCGCTTGAATAATATACTATTGTAAATGTAGGGTCCAATGATATGCGAATTTGGTCGAACCACATTAAAAATCTTGTGTCTTTTACTACTTTTCTCTTCATCTTTATGTCTCTTGTTGATTCATTGAGTTGGAACTAGCTCACGGCTAGAGATCCCATAAGAATTTCCCCTGTTAGTCGGAGTTTCACTTAATATCAAAATTCGACGTCAACAATATTTTACTTGAATTGTTCACAAATATAAATAAATTTAATAAGAAAAATATGTTTTTCATATTATATATCAATAATATAATACATATATATTATATAATAAAATAATAACATAAAATTTTTATGTTTTGTATTATATAATATGTAAAAAGTTCATTTAAAATTGTTTCAATTTGTTTATGTTCGTTTAAGATTGCAATTTTAAAAGTATAAGTCAAACCTACATTGCAAAGTAGTTGCTTGAACACCACATTGTATACTATATCAGTCGAATTTTTCGATAATGATAATCTATGTAATTAAATAAGGATCAATTTGTATCAACTATAGTTAATGTTTAAGAAGGGCCATTAATTAAGAAAAGGGTGTATGCAAATTGCATAGATATTTTTTTATAAAAAAATTTTCATTTGATTACAAATAAAAACCTTTTATGTCACTTTCATATTTTATAATTTATAAATTAGTTTATAGTGTCATTATAGCAGGAAAAAATAACTTTCTTTTTAAAATATTAAATATTATTTTTTATTGCATTTCTCATATATGAGATTAAATATATAAAATATTTTATATTATCTTAATATTTTATAATTATAAATACAAATAAATAAGATTATTCTTATAAAATATATTCATCAAAACAAACCAATCATAGGTGTTAACTGCAATTTTTCCGATTTGATGCTACTGATCTTCACTCTCAAGTGGGAAGAATTCTGATATAGAAATGATTTATTGTGAAATTAAAGAGAAAAATAAACATAATAATAAATCTGACTGTCATCGTTTTATGTGCAATTGTTGATTTTAAGAGCATTGTATTAATATTTTTCCTCAAGTTTAAATTGAACCGAAGTTCATGCAAAAATTTCATGTATTTTACATTTTTTAATAATGTTATATTAAACTTAAATCACATATATAAATAAACATTTGCCATAAAAAATAGTTTGTGATGAAAATTCCAAATAAATAATGGCAATGAGCTAATTACCTACGAAAATGAGCAATAACAATACAATTATAAGCAAATAAAGCAAGATAAGGGAATTACGTATTGAAATAAATAATGAACAAATATATAATTAAACCCAATTTTTTCTTTAATCACCCCCGAGAATTTGTTGCTAATTAATTTCACCCGTATGTTATAAAAAGTTAGAGATTTGTTTATTAGCAAACCAAAAAGTCCACCAACAAAATTCTCAACCACAAAGTCAAATAATGATTTTGCCTTCTTTGTTATTATTATACAACTAAATAACTAAATTCAAAGAATGACACAAGAATGAAGGCCAATTATTCATTAGTCTAGTGACACATTTTTTTTTTTAGTACAGTAGTGAAGTGCAGAAATCTGGGCTGCTTTCTATATTTATATAAGTAGTGAAGTTAGTGCAGAAATTTTGAAATTGGCGCCTGAGTTTGTGGGCCGGCCGGCGCCGATCCCATATTCTGTTCGTTATTGAATTAATTAATCCTTGGATAATTTTATAGGAAATAGCAATCAAGGGAAAAAAAAATCATTTTGAAAGGTACAAAACTATCTTGTATATGTAATTTAAAAATGAAATAAAGGTGGAATATGACTATGAATATTTAGTTACTTTCCACATCCTATTCAACAATTCAACGACGTATTTTATAAAATAGAAAAAATGTGTTGGTTATCAAAAAAAAAAAAATCAATTTATGAGCAAGTGCAAAAACTTAAATTTGTTGAAAAAATAAATAAAGAAGAACTCTCGGTGTGAAGCAAATTAATAATTCAATAGATCCTAATAAAAATACTATCATGAGAGAAACAAGCAATAATTTTTAGAATTTTTGGGTTGACATTTGATTAATCTTATGCATCGATATTTTGACTTTATTTATAGTTTTTGTATTAGTGATGAATATGCTGCTAGGTCTTACTTCACATATAGTAACATATATAGCGCTATGTGATGCACATGGTCACCTCAAGGCCCTTCCAAATTTTACACTAATACAATAAATAAATATATATATATATATATATATATATGAAATCTATCATAATTGATTGATTTAATGGTGAAAGGTTTTGATAATTTTTAAGTCTTTTTACATTCAAAAATCATGCTTAGATATAAACAAGACAAGAAGTAACTCAAGATTTATTCGCAAGCAATTTATTCACAAAAAATTTAATTTGAATTCAATTTTAAATAAATTAAGTCTTAAGAAGTTACATTTGATTAATAAACAAATCAAGTTCAAGTTGTATAGTATTCGGCTCAAATTATTCATGAGTACAAAATAAGCTTAATAATAAAAATATATTTTTTATTTTTTATATTATATAAATAATATAATACATATATATTATATCATTATATAAAATTTTGATGTTTTGCATTGTATAACATGCAAAAAAAATTTATTTAAGATTGTTTGAACTCGTATATAATTCAAATTGGAGCTCGAGTTTGAACATATATCTTCAATGATAAATTTGAATTAAATAGTAAGAAACTCGTTGAGATTTATGAATGACTCAAAGATTTTTTTTTAGATTTGAGGAGTTGCAATTCAAACTCATTAATTAGTATTGAGTTCAAACTCAAATAAACACATTCAATTCAACTTAACTCGTTTGCATATCTGTTTCTGCCATTGTACTAAAGAAAACTGATTAACTATCGAGATTCGAAAAAAGAAGGCACAATTTTATCTGGCGGCATATTATTTGGACAAAAAAGTGGAAGAATGTAGGGGACAAAACAGGTCCATAATGTTTAATTACATTTTCTTGTTAATTTGAAGGTAAAGAAAATAATTCTGACGCTCAATGATAAAATTTGAGGATGATAATAGGTCCAGTTCATCCAGATGATATTTTAATTACATTTATCATACTTCTAAATTATGACGGTGATTATATTATAATTAATAAAATTATAAATAAATATGATAAAATATAATCATTACAATAAAAATTTTAAAAAATTATAATTATAGTGCATTTCGCAATAATATAATATTATGCATAACTCTACAATTGCATATTACAATTTTAAAACCATTGGTGAGACCTATATTACAAAGTACTCAATTGAACGCCGCATCTTATATCAATCGAATTTTTCAATAATGATAATCTATGTAATTTGATAAGGATCAAGTTGTATCAATTATAGTTCATGTTTGAGAAGGGCCATTAATTAGGAAAAGGGGTGTGCAAATTGAAAAGAGAATAATTCAATTTATTTTGCCAGAAAATATTTTTTTGTAAAAAAAAAATTTACTTATAAGAAAAGATCTTTTATATCACTTATATATTTTATAATTAATAAATTAGTGCATGATATCATAGTAGTGAGAAAAAATATCTTCCTTTCTAGAATAGTGGATATTATTTATGATATTAATATTTTATAACTATAAATATAAATAAATGAGATTATTTCTAAAAAAAAAATTCCATCGAAACAAACCAATCCAATGTCTCAACTGCAATTTTTCTGATTTGATGCTAATGATTTTCACTCTTAGATGAGAGAAATTCTTGTGTGAATATAATTTCTTGTGAAATTGAGTAAAGAAATAAACACAATAATAAATCTGACTTCCATCCTTCCATGTGTAATAGTTGATTCTAAAAACGTTGTATCTATGTTTCTTCTCAAATTTATGTTGAACCCCAGTTCATATAAAAAGTTATCATGTTTTAAAGTTTTTATGTTACATTAAACTTAAATCACACGCATAAACAAACATTTAACAGATAGTTTGTGATAAAAATTCCGAATAAATAATGGCAAGGAGCTCATTACTAATAAAAATAAATTACAACAACATAATTTTTAACAAATAAAACAAGATAATAGAATTACATATTGAAACAAATTATAATGACTAAATATATAATTAAACCTAGTTTTTTACTTAAAATCAGCCTTAAGAATTTGTTGCTAATTTCACCTGTATGTTCTAATCTTAAAGATTCAAAAGTAGTAATGAGAAAACAGGTTAGGTTGGCTCAGTCTGCGAAGGTCCATGCGGGTTGCTAGTCTGTACAGTTTGGTCCATTTAAACGTGTTTTTTTTTTTTTTTTTGTGATGTTCAACCCAACTTTGGGACGGATAAAACTAACCACCAAACCATTCCATTTACATATAAAAATATAAAATTAAAAAAAATAGAAAATATTTTGATAAAAACTATAAAAATATATTTTATCATTAACAAATATACCATATATAATATTATATTTTTATAAAATCATATTAAAAAAAATTGAAATGTGTGATGTGCATCCTGAAAGCAATGATCTCAAAAAAGAGCAACAGGAAAATTGCCGACCAAATCAGCATGATATTCTCGCCGGTGCCATTAAGACTTGAGAGGAGATTATTATCTTGAACTTCACCTCATTAATTAATGCAGTTCATGTAATCTTCTGTTTGTAATAATTAAATCATTTAATTATAATTCTTGAATAAAATTGGTTGTCTTTGACTATGCACGATATAAATAATAAATTATTATTTTTAATTATTTATATTTTAGATTTAAATTCTATGGTTAATAATTTTGATGAATTATATAATTTATAAACATTATTATAAATCTTTAAAAGGGCCAGTAATATGCTTTGACATTAGAATTGAACAATTTATTCTATTGTTAAACTTTCATTTATATATATAAAAAAATCATTAAATATGCACTTTAATAGGCTTCCATAACTTTAATAATAAACAATAACCAACATCAGTGGCATAGACTCTCTCAACAAGCGCAGCAGTTGGCGGACGGGCATCTTCACTTCTTTGGTTAGCACTTAATTTAATTTAGTGTCTAAACTTTATAGTATTCACGTGAAAGAGGAATTCTACTTTCATAAATTAACATTCACAAACTCTTTATAAATTTTATTTCTTCAAATTTCCAAATTAATATATGAAAAGTTTGTGAAAATAAGAAGAAAAATATATAATTCCCTTTCGACTTTATAATGATTAAATTTTATCAATATTAGTTTTGAAAATTTAGAATTGAAAATTTAAATAATACAAAATTTAGGAATTAACCGCTCATTTTTCTTTTGCCTAATTAACAATTTTTGTTAGTAATGTGACTTGTATGTAACCTTTTAAAATAAAATTATAATATTATCATCCGTGAAGTTATATATATTAGAATATTCATGTGTTTCTAAAAAATTTTTTTTTAAATCCTACATGTTATTATGTGTGTCATCTAAAATGTTGATATTGATTTTTAAATTTTATCCTCACTGAGGTGCATGCATTAATTATTTTTTAAATATTATATTAAAGTCCAAATCTAGCATAAGTCACAAGATTTTACTATTTTTAATTGAGTTTGTTTATATCTTTCTTGTATTTTATTATAATCATTGGTAAAAGTTACAAAAAAAGAATAGCATAATAAATTTATTCAAAACTAATGGGATTAGATTGGATATAATTAACTGTGTGGGTTTTCAATCTTTTTATATAAAAGTCACGAAATTTTAATGATTGTTTAATCTATAACAACAATAAAAAAAGGGTTTTCTACAATTCAAAATATAAAATCACATTAGGGATAATTGTACAATGTAAATACACTTTTCTTTTTTTAAAAAAAATTATGTTGTTTACAAGTTGAAATATATTATAATTTAAAATATTATATTAATTATGATATTATGGTATTTTTTATTTTTTAATTATATATTTAACTAGTTTCATTAGTGAGTTAGCTCTCATTGATTATTATTGTATATTTTTCATTTGATGTTTTACGCATGCAATTTAATTGATACTAACACATATAATATAAAAATAAATTGAAAATTATGAGGAAAAAATGAGATAGCAAGCCAATAACCAATGATATAATAATACTAGTTTGTATCCCATGCGATGTATAGGTTTGATTAATTTTATTTAATAGAAATTTATAATACAAATTTACATTCTAAATTATAATATGTTTAAACATCTGCAAACTATCATTATATTTTTACTTACTAGTTAATTATATAATTAACATAATTATATTTATATTAATTGTGAGAAAATACTATATTTTTTTTAATTTGATAAAATTTTTATATTAATATTTTAAATTAGTTAAATTTATCTCTGATTTTTTTATCCTTTTGAAAATATGTTCTTAGTATTTTAACATTCAGGTGAATTTAATGATAAATTATTTTGTTTGAAAATTTAAAATATTTAGTTTATGTTAGAAAATTTAATTATTTAATTAATAAGATTTCATGCATGCCCTCAAACTATTTTTTAGCTATATTTATATATAAATGTCACAATCAATATATTATTTTCTAGAAAATATACATTTCAAAAATATTTTAAATTGAAATTGTGATAAATACTCAAAAGTGATAAGAATTTTAAAAAGAAAAATTATAAAATATTAAATTTAGTATTTAATATTTAAACATAACATTAAAATTTAAAGAGTTAAAATTTTTAAATAAACATTATCTATCAAATAAAAATTAGATATTACTAATTATGTGTTGATAAATATTTTATTTTCATATAAATATAATTGTTGACTTATGTATAAATCATTTAATACGAATAAATAGTTGAAAATATGAAATTATGATATATCAAATTTCTTATTTGATTTTTTTAAAAAAATTGTGCAAGTTTAAAGAGCAGGAAGTTTCAAATAGGAACTATTTATAACTAGATTTGGATATTTTTAATCATGTGTTGATAAGTCTTACTATTTAATTATCTTTAATAAAATAAATGCAAACTACTTTCTAATTCACTTAATCATTTAATTATATTAATATCTTTCAATCACATAAAAATAAATATTATACTATCAAAAATAAAATTATAATTAATAATTATTAAGTTATTATTATACATAAATTGAATATAAATTAACTATTATAATAGGCCTAAACCTCACATACAACATCCAAAAACTTTTATGTTTAAATTATTTAAATTATAATGACTATAAAAATATTAATTAATTCAATATTGAGTAGAATATTTTAAATTGGTATCTATGATTTTATTATGAAGGTAATAAATAATAAATAAATATTATAGAAAGATACATAAATTTACTTATAAATTGTAAATATCATACCTACTTAATAGCATTAAAATTTTAAAAAAGTGAATTTATAATATGTTAAATTTCTTATTTTTTATTAAAAAGAGAATGTGAAAATTTAAAGGGAAGCTATTTTGAATAAGAAGAAGATAAAAATTTAGAAATTTTATCTACAATTTGAATTAAAATGAGAAAGAAATAATATAAAAAGAAAATTAAAGTTTTTTTCTTTACTTATCCTCTATTGGTGAGTGGAAGATACTCATTGTATAATGACATTTAGGTAAGGGTATATCTTATGACTATTATAATAATAGAAAGATTAGTTTAAAAAGTTGATGAAAAAGTCACATATTAAACTAAATCTGTTAATTAAATAAATAATAAGTGTAAATTTTAAAGTGTTGTATAATTTAATGGTTTAGTTAATTAATGGGAACAAAATACATGAACAACAGTTATAGAAAATTTTGAACATTTTTTGCAAATAACACTAATTATAAATGTTAAAATTTAATCGACGATGCAAGGTGCGTGCATTCCAGCATCATTGTGGAATCTTAATAATTTTTTGTTACTTCTATTCGTTTATGTAATAAATGATAATATTGTTTGTTGATATATTTTAAAATTTTAGAATCCAATGCTTACATTTTATAACTTCTAGATCCTATAATGAAAGTTTTATCATATGATTTATTTCATAATATTTATCCAAATTCTCATTTTCCAAATTTACTTTAGATTTATAATAATTAACAAATGCCTCTTAGTGTTAGTACAACGCTTATTAGAGTCACACCCTAAATTATATTTAAGATGGTGTCTTTGAGAGTAAAATGATAAAGAGAGGAGAGTCAAAATTGATACTTTTTTATGATAGTAAAAGAGAGCATGAATTTTTCATCAAATTTATTTGACTTGAAAGCAATTTGAGAGATCTTTTCTAAACCAAACCCTAATTTCTTCGTTTAAAGAATTATTATTTACAAAAACAATTTATAGGTAATATGCTGGTCAAAGATCAAATACTATAAAAAAATGGATTTTTGAAGGCAGTTATTTAGTGGCGATTAAATAAACCGCCGCTAATATAGAATGATAGTGGCATTTAATGAACCGTTGCTATGTTTTATGGCTTTTTTAACATTAGTAGCGGTTTAAGTGATGACCGCTTTTATGTTAGCCCAAATTCACCAACTAAAAGCCCTAGTATTAGCTTGAGTAGCTGCATTTGGTTTTGTTGCATTGCTTTTTTAAGCCTTCGATAGGATTGTTTGACTTGGATTATTCTCTCATTCATGATTGAGTTTTGGTTACATTTTTTCACACTTTTAGTAATTGACCACAATTCCCACACTGGATACATGTTTCCTTTCTTAAAACTCTATATGGTTTGGAAACTTCATCAGTATCTTTCTTTCTTGTTTTCTTTGGTTAGGTTAAATTTCCATGTAGTTTGTCTTTGGCCATGAGTGTCAAAGACATTAGTAATTGAATTATTATTTTTTCTGCATAATTGGACCAATTTCTGCATAATTGGACCAATATAGTGACACTATTCAACTGTTTGGTTTCTACATATTTGTGCCAAACTATGATATAATTGTGTTGGTTGATGGTAGATTTCGGTTTTGCCAAATCCAACTAACTTAACAGGTTCTTTCAAAGCTAAACTATAATCTGGTTGAGCGAACGTTAACAAATATAGGGAATGACAGATAAAATGGGAAGAAGAAGATGAACATAGCAAGATTTTAACGTGGTTTGGTCAAAATCGGGCAGCACCAGTCCCTATGTCTACAAATAATTGTATTGCTTCTGGGGACATTTTAGCAAAGTTTTGGTACAGTATTTCAACTTCAGATGCCTTATAGAAAGCTTCTTCCTCTTATTTATAGAGGAGAGGAGATTACAAGTGTAATTTTACAAGTTGCATTTTTGTTATATCAAATAATAAATATAAATAACAAGTATGACTTTTGCAAGTTGGCTTATGTAGACTACTGATTGACTTTTGTAGAATGCTTTTTGTAGGTGGGCCTACACAGGCTGAGTCTGATGTGATATATTCTTGAGCAATGCTCGATCTTAACAAGCTTCTAATTATGCAATGTGCTTTATCTCATGAACCAGGGTTTTTGGCTCGGGGGCATTATAGGCTGCAAAGGAGTGAGGTTGAGCTCGTGTTTGGCGATATGAGTTCGAACGAGGCCAGCTGCTGCAAAGCGAGCTAAGTTTTCCTTTAGCAAGTTGGCACTCCTGTTGAGTGACCTTCGTGAGCTGGCGAGCTGGGTTCCTTAATGGGATTTGCGTATTGGGCTTTTGCAGACTCATTTTGCTTAATACCAGAGGATGCCCATAACAATGGATAATTGAATTGTTGTTTTCAAACTAGAATTTTACTAAATTATGGCACAATTGAATTATTGTTTTTTTATGTCTGAATTCCTAAATAATTCTTTAGTTTAAGATGTTCTTTTTTTTTTCTTTTCAGGATGGGGATGATGTTAATTTGGAAGATCAATTTTTACTTGTAGATGCAAGGAGATCTTTAGGAAGGAACAATCAAGACAAAAATGCCACTTATCCTGGCCAATCTTCTTAAGTTTTATTGTATTTTTTATTTTAAATAGTTTTCAACTGGATTGTAAAAATTGATTAATGTTATAACTTTTAGTTGTACCTTTGAATATTTTATTTGAATGAATGTCATTTTTATTATATTTGAATGAATGTCATTTTTATTACACTATGGCTTTGTATTTTTTATTTTACAGGGATAATTAGTAACATTAATTAATGGAATGAATATACTAAATAGCTTAAAATTTAAAAAAATATAAAAAATTTAGCAAAATTAAATATAAAAAATAATAACAACGCTTAAAGAACTATTGCAAAATTAAATATAAAAATTTAAAAATAATGACAATTATTTAATTGTCGCTAAATTAAATTATAATTTTTTTAAAAAAATAACGGCGGTTAAATAATTGTCGTTAAATTAAACTACAATTTTTTTTTAAAAAAATAGCAATAGTTAAATAACTGCTACTAATTTCATTTTTTCAGATGTTCCTTTTAACCACTGTTAATACTGATTTGGCATTATATTTTCTGGCAGTTCTCGTAACCGTTACTATATACATTGTGTAATCACTGTTATTTTAAGGGTTTTTTTTTTTTAATAAAACAACTAATATAAATCCACTTAGGATCTTACCTCTTCATTTATATTAATGCCACAAACTAATTCTTGCCATCTGTGACCGTCATGGAAATTAACTACACTCCGATATCTACCATCCTATCACATTATTCATTACAAGCTCTTTTGTTATAACCTAGTCGCATATTTTTGTCTAGGATTAATTATAATTTTAATTCCTATAATATATAAATTGATTTTATCGATCCCTTAAAATATAATATTTTATTTTAATCCATTTAATCTATAAATTAGAATAAATTATATTTAAATTGATAACTTTTATTAAATTAATGATAGAAATTATAATTAACATATAAAGTTTTTATAGGAATATAAGCTAGCAATGATTACATGATAAAATTATTGGAATTCACTTTATCATCTTAGAAAACTGTAAATTATGTGATCCACATTTGGCGTGAATACATTCTCAATTTAGTATCATTTAACTCACTAATTTTCTTTTTAATTATTGTCAACATGGAGTTATATTGGAGTTTTGTATGTCCATTATGATTTTTAGTCTTTAATTTGGCAAAAGTTATTAATATGGAACCAATCTAGTCAAATTTACTAAAATAAAATATTATACTTAAGGATGACCTAATGTGAGCAATTTGTAAATTAATGGAACCAAAATTATAATTAAGCTTTTTATTTATAAGAGTGCTTCTAACTGATTTGATCATATATAAACTAGGATGTTTTGTATTCTAGTATGGTTGTTACCTATACTAGTTCAATTCAATTTTTGTTCACTAATTATCGTAGATTTTTCTTCTTTTATAAATGTATATACTTATTATTCCCAGGAGATCATCATCATGCTACAAACAAACATAAAAGCAAGTAAATTATTATCAAGTAGCTATACGTATAAACTTATATTTTATGCAATCATTTAGTTTTGAACACGAACTAGAAAACTAAGATATAAAGACTAGAGGAGTCGATGGTGGAGGTGAAGTTGCCAGCTAGCAGGCCAATTCAACACTGAAAGTATCATTGATCCCTCTGGGATAGGCCTAACTACAAGACCTATAAATAGTAGAGTATGAATCCAATCGACTTAGTGTGTAAAACCTACTCAATCAAGAGATACAAGTTTGAAAACAGTTCATATATAGATAGAGTATTAAAATGAGTTGGGAAAAACTTGTTTTGGTATGATCAGAACTTAAGACAATACACAAGAAATTCTATAAATTGATTTCTCTCCTTGTGGACATACTTTGCACGTATCATGAATCAACACAAGGTACAAAGAGGTGACCTCCTGACACTTTGCTACCTTCTGAGATCCAAGAGGCGACCCATGTCACTTTGTTCCCTAGTAAGGTGTATAGATGATAGGATTCAAGAGTGGTTCCTGTGGCACTTTGTTTCCACTAGATTCAAAAGGTGATCTACGTGGCACTTTGACCCTTTGACGTCATCTGGGTTTATCATTCACATACATTCCTTAATCATCATTCACTAGTTACTTTATATACAAAACACAACCAAGAAATTTATTCTATAATTCAATCACATATATCTACATTTATCCTTTCCTACGGTCATGACAAGTTATATATGCTCATAATTAATGGATTCCACTACATAATTTCATAGATTCCATAGCCATTTTCCATAATATTTCACCTTGAAAAACACGTAGCATATTAGCATGGTCTCACATAGGCTAAACTGCCTTTTTCACAATATTTTTTCAATTTGCAAATTGATCCCAAAGTTTTTGGCAACTACATTTTAATCCCAATAGTTTTTAGTAATTATGAATTGATCCAAAAATCATAATTTTAACTTTTTCCTTATTTTTCACATATTTTCAATCCCACCCAATACCTTGCAATAATTATGACACATGCCTAGAATTTTCCAATTATTTTAGTTTAGTCCGTAATTTCATGGATTTCATTTAAATAAGTCCTTAAATATTTTCTATGATTTTATTGCCATTTTTCCATGAGTTCCCATATTACACTAGGGTCTTTAACCATGATACACTAGCCAAATTGTCTTTCTTAGGCAAGTTCTAAGTTTTATCTCTTCCAGGTTATTTATATCCATACAAGCCCACTAACACTAACACAACCATTACACTAGGGTCTTTAACCAAGATACACTAACCAAAGTTCTAAGGGTGCGTTTGGTTTAAGTGTTTCCTGTTTTCGTTTCCAATGAAAACAGGAAATAAGGTTAGAAACATGTTTGGTTTGATTTTGTTGAAAATATTTTCTGGAAATATTTTCTAAAATGGATTGAAAACTGAAAATGGAAAAAAGTTATTTCCATCATTTTTATTTTCAAAAATTGAAAATGCTGTGGCACTATTGTAATTTTTTAAAACTTTTAGTTAATTGAAAATAAATAAACCAAATATGTTTTCATTATTTTCATTTCTTAAAAATAGAAAACAGTAATCAAACCAAACATGCTTTTTAAAATTTGAAATTTTAAAAATGAAAATTATTTTCAGGAAATGAAAACAAGAAATGAAAATAGAAAACATTTCCTGAAACCAAACGCCCCCTAAGTTTTATCTCTTCCAGTTTATTTATATCCATACAAGCCCACTAACACTAACACAACCATATTTATAGTTGAGCCCACCTTTACAATTATTCAAAACATGTATGATATTATCAAGTACTGTTGTGAACATAATCACTTGGCATTATTAAGCAGCCATATCTCATTATTTTAAACACCTTATTAACCCCTAAAAGCTTACCCTAATCATATATGACCTAAAAAAGTTATATTAACTCTAGGTTTGATTCCTACAACCTTATTATATTATCTAAAGTCTGTTTAACCTTGATGTAATTAAAAATTATTAACCTTGTCTAAGGTTAAGCATAGATGTTGGACCTATGCCCCAAGAAACCCATTTTTCCAAACAACTCAAACTTATTTTTTAATGTTTTATAGACTTTACTTATCATATAATAACATGTTTCAGGGTTATTAGAAATTAAAATAACGCCAAACCCCTTTTTCTTGCTCGGGCCAAATCATATAGTCATCCTAAGGGACTTTCTTCAATAATTAGCATTCAAAAAGCAATCTAAGAGTTCTAAAATCATGTTTAAGCACTCAACAACACAATAGAAGTTCCCAGCAAGACTAGGATCTCTTCGGGACTCATATAAACATTATAAAAGCAAGAAAACTATACACAATAAGAAGCATACTCATACGTCTATATAATCAACTATCAAACTTAAAATAACTCGAAAAAGGGTAAGAATCACTCATAAATACTTAGTGAATAGGTCTAGTGTAGGTCCCAGATAATATGAGTTAGATTAAACTAAAAATGCGGAATAAGCTTGGATCTTGCCCTTATCTCGTTGGAGATGAG
>JANHAO010010322.1:0-17745 GCA_026873985.1 Saraca asoca
TTTTGTACTAGCACACCAGGTACACCAATGCTTTTATGTCCAAGATCCCTTTGATGAGAATAAGCATTATGTTATGAAAACAGTTTTTAGGGACTTGTTCAATATGAATGACTAATCAGATAAGGATGCTCGAGAGTCATATGGGAATGAGTCATTTGAACAATTTACAAGACTTGCTATATCCCATGATAATGATGTTGAATTGATGCTGAAGGACATACCAACAAATATTTTCAAAATGGCTCCACCTATACCTAGTGTAGAACTAGATAAGGATGAATGTGGAAAGGAGTATGAGTATGAGAATTCTGTGTAATAGTCTACCATCTTTGTACTGTTCTTGCATTCAAAAAGTTCTTATTATATATTAAAAGTAGTAACATATACTTTTACTGCCTAAAAAATATTAACAAATGATTCTTTATTTTTTTTATTGTGATGCAGGTAGTGCTATTATTTTGATTCATCTTTCACTCATTAGTTGCTAATCTGGCTTCCCTATTCTACATGTGAGGTATCACAAACACAAATCTCTTTGAGCTTTTGAAGGTCAATCTTTGAGTGGTCAATTTCCACAATCTCCATGTTAAGCCAACAACTTAAAATAAAATAAGCACAAGTTAGCATATAGAAATAGATCAAAATAGTAGCATAAGAAGGGGAAGACGTATAAAATATAATTGGTGTGTCAAAAGGACCTAACACCAAGAGGTGAAGCATCAAGTCCTATTCATCGGATGAGTAATGATTGAAGGGACATTTTTTCGATTGACAAGTGGGCAATGTCCACTTCACAAAGTAAAGACACTCCCTATGTCACACCCTGATCCACAGAATATAACTGGCATAGAAAGTCACCATTAAGAAACTCCTTACAAGCCTAACCACGTAGAATCTTTCCTAAGATGACTTAACACACCAAAAACCAAAATTAAATTGATCAATAAACAAATATTTCTATTTTAATCTTTACCAAAAATTTGGTAGAGTTTACTCTATTTTTTGAACTTCTGGGCATAAGGCCTGTACAACAAATAAGGGCTACAAGCCCTATACACATCCTATATAAAATCTCAAAATCACATCAACCCAGATAACATAAATCTATATCCTACTAAGCATTCACCAATCAAATACATGTAAACAACAATTCTACCAACTACTAAAGTTTTCACCATCAATATACTTTTAGGCTTTACATAGGTAATCTACTTGATTAATGAGCAGATTCTGAACCAGAATGATGGGGAGGAATAGTGGGGGTATCTTCAGGCTCTGAAAAAAATGGAGAAAAATGGGGTGAGTTTCATAAAAACTCAGTAAGTAAATAATCCCGTAGAAAACCAAAACCTAGTTCATAATTCATATTCGAAATCTAAAAGATAAGATATTTATGTATTTGTGAAAATAAGCTTACCAATTCAAATGTCACAATCACAAAATAGGTTTGGAAACTTTCATTCATCAGAAATATAGTGATCAAAATATGGTATTCAACAAAAGTAAATTAAGTAACAAGGTATGATACTATAAAAATTAATCATCATAGCATAAACATAGTAGAAATTCAATAAGGTTTTCTAAAATTTACCAGTACTTAAGTAGCAAAATATTCTATAATTGCTCTTTTACTCAAATATCATTGGAATCCAAACGATAATTCCTACAAGTAACCAACCTAATAGAAATTGCCACAATCCATCCAAACACACTAATTAGATATTCAGATATTCTCCCCTTATTTCTCTAATGGATATTCTAATCACAAGTGCACTTAAGGGTTTCTAAGGAATTTTCAATGGATCTAAAATTTCAAAACAATTAATCAATTGGAAAACATTATGCTACCCTTTATAATTAGAAATAATAAACATTTCTATTCATATCATGATATCAAAAGTCAAAAGATACTATCAATCATTCCAAGTAGCATAAACTTTAGAAATGTCAGAAATTCCATATCACTATAATATGAAATCATTACTCTTGTAAGCTGTAATCATTACAAAACACAAAAATACGCTAAGTGCTTTTCATATTTATACCTCGTATAGTAACATGAAATCATTAGTTCTAAAATGGGTAATTTCATCATGGCAAATCATTTTAATATATACAATATATAATTAAAAATTTGAAATAAATTAACTTAAAGAATCTAATTATTCAAAAATTAGAATGTTGCGTGTAACAAAATTATTTCATATTGCAAAATAGGATTTACCAAGAAAGTAGGATCATGTACTCATCCTAAAGATATCTAGATAACCGTAAATGAAAATTTTTGAACTACAGCTTTCCCAAATTGGCTTATTCAA
The DNA here is from genome assembly GCA_026873985.1 of Saraca asoca. Lineage (NCBI taxonomy): Eukaryota > Viridiplantae > Streptophyta > Magnoliopsida > Fabales > Fabaceae > Saraca > Saraca asoca. The sequence goes on from JANHAO010010322.1 coordinate 2,319, forward strand.
CTAGTTCATCATGACATTACTAATCATGAAATAAATTTTTGGGATTATTACAAGATCTATTTCATTTCATGAATCTAATCTTAGAACAAAATCAACATTGGAAAATCAGATTGGAAGAAGGTATAGATATACTCATTGGTTTAACATAGAGTTAGTGTTTTCAACTTAGATCTATCAGTTGAAAGAGGTGCAGCAACTGGCTAATCTTATGGTGGTTCTAGTCATTGGAAGCAACTAATCACTAGCTAACCCAACAACTAACTCTAGCCAACCAAGAGGAGTTTCAAGTTGGACCAGCCTGCACCTTCAACTTAGCCACCGAGCCATGTAGAATTGGCCACCATCAATGTAGTCACATAAGAACATTGATAGGATGACAAAGGTGTAGCAAGAAGCAGAGAGACATTGGTGAAGCCGACATTTCTAGTGAGAGAAATAGAGGGAAGCAATTGAGTTAGCAGCCGGTAGTCAACATTATGGCCCCTTCTAGGACCAAACTAGTTGCAGAGTGAGTCCTTGTGGTCTTTGCCTATTTGGCATCCAACATTACTCTGATGGCTCAAACAATCAGCTTGTTCCCTTACGTGAAATTGTAGCAACTACTATAGAGGAGGGATTCCAAGAAGTGGATGATCAGACTGGTGAGCTGGCTTGGAAGAGAGATGGACGCCAGACAAGAGAAATGAGAAGAAAATGAAGTCATCAGGAAAGCTAGCTCACATCCGAGCTAGGAGGCATCAGGAAAACAAGATGAGCTGATGAGCTAAGCCAATGGTGGGGGGACACTGGGAGGTGAAAGGAAGAAGAAGGGAGGTTTGATCTCGTTGGACGATGGAGAAATGAAGATGGGAAAGTTGGCCGGTAGTAGAGGAAGATTCCAGAATGGGGGAGGCTTTTCCTAAAAAACTAAAGACAGATCAGGGGGTAGTTGGAGATAAAGAAAAACTAAAATAGAAGAAATTATAGTTTGGCCCTAATGACTTTTTGGCACATACAATATAGTCCATCAGAAAAGAGAAAATTTATGATACGACCATAGCAAAATTTTCTAAAACTTCATTTTAGTCCATTAAATTATTTTTATTTATTTTCTTTTTTTTTTCTAAGGTGTTACAAACTCTTCCCTCCAACAAAAGAATTTGTCCTCAAATTCTAGAAGCATAGTTATATGGGATCAAAATGAGACATTAGATTATCTCCTCAAAATAGGATTCCAAAAACATAAAAAATAAATGTCCAACTCAACTAAAACATTGAACTTTATTTGATTAGAAGATGAACCATATTCTGAGGGAATAATGTCCTGAAAACTACCATCAGATGGTTTTCAGACATTACTACTTATTATATATCAGAGGGGAAACCATTAACCAAAAGTTGTCTGATCTCTGAAAACTTGTATTGTCAGGGATGGTAGTCTTAAGCTCCTCCCTGAGAACTAAGGTTTCTTGCAATTTATGAACAACCTTTCTGGAATTTTAAGATTTACTTGGATGGCTTCCCACTAGTTGACCATCATGATATAAAACAACAACATTTTCAATAGGAACATCTTTTCTCTATTCTATTTCCTAGCTAATAGAAAAGCCACTTACATTCTGGCATAGTTGGGCCACTCAACTCCCGGCTCCCTTACACTGCTAATGTTTGACTTCAATAGAAATGTTCTTCTGGCCTTCATGAAACCCAGTGTTAATAAGGACAGAACCTATAGAAGATAAAGTATTTTCATATCCATAACTACCATAATGAATATAATCTAGGTCCAATGAGACAATAGACTGCCAAGCAGGAAAGGTGGATATGACTGAATCTTCTCTGCTTCTCTCATGAGCAATCCAACCTCTATCATGCAAATTTAACTTATCAATAATCCAGTCCTCCTATTATTTGAAACTAAGGGCATAAGATATTATGCTAGAGATTCATCATCATAAATAGCAATAAATTTGTCAGCATTATCAGATTTTGTTTTTTTATGTCTAAGAGTAACACTCAAAAATGAGCCTGAATATATTTGAGACAAGATCTCTAGCCATATTCTTATAGTCTTCAGAAGCATGAAAAGGCCTAAGCATTGAGAAGCATAATGTTAGGGCAAGCCCTTCCTAATTCTTTCCTAAGTTCTCAATGCTAAATCAAAAGAATGAACTCATATCTATCACATTTAAGTAACAATCTAAATGTATGGTTAGGGATCTAGTTAGAACATTTACTTAACTCTAATTCCTACACTCAAAAGTTTTATAGCCACACATCACTACTGATGTTACAATGGGTTAACCATATTGCAATACTCATTCATAACTAGATAAGACAATGTCATTATATGTACACAAGTTTTCACACATAGCATCTTCCTAAATTCAACATTTCTGAGCAAAGTTACATCCCCACAATTATACATTCCAACCAGACATATAATTTTCCACATAACATAGTTCTCATACAAACCTTAATCTATCTTGACCAACTCAAGATACCATACCTAATTAGTACATAACATCATCATAAAAGTAGTGCTATTTCCTCCAAACCATCTCCAATACTCATTCATATTCAAACACTTACAAACACATAGACAATTTCTAAGATTTGAACAACCACATATATCTACATACTTTTATACTTACACATATCATATGTGGCATAACATTAATCTAATCTCATTTAGTTATTTCAATGAAGACAAGATATAATATAATATGGATTCAGACCTATTTCAATCACTAGAGCATTGATCATCTTTCAAGGGTGTAGAAAGTAATGATTTACTCACTTACATTCAAGGTTAAACCAAATGAAGTTTCTTTCATGGCCACCAATTTAGATTGATTATCTTTGATTCCTCTACAAACACCAAGAAATGATGGCTGTAACGTTTGAAGCAAGACATCATATACTTCCTAGTACAAAGAAGTTTAACTAGTAACCAACATTCAACATTTGCACTAAAGCTTAACCAAACCTAAACTTCCAAATCATAAGCGCAAATCGACCTCACTACTAACCCAGAAATTTCTAGCTAACTCAAATCATTCCACCATGCCTACTTAGTTAATACTACCTATCTACTCTATCATTCGGCACTACAAATTCCTGTCTCAAAGCACATGTACTCTTTGCCATAGGTTATTTAAGAAAATCATGCATTCCCTAGTCACTTCACAATAAGCTGTTTTCAAAAACTAATATACATATAACTTCCCCTTTCCATATCAAACAGCCCCCAATCATACCTATAATACTCAGAACCTTAGCTACCCCGTAGTCTCAATTTCAACATCATATTTATGTCTTTGCATCAAATACAAAATAGCATGTATGCAATTACCATATCAAGTAAGCCTTAACCTTGGATTTGTAACCCTTCTTTTCAGTAGTAATATTGTCCTGCAGCTGACAAAGAGCCACAGAGACCCTACCCCAAAATAGCCTTGCATGATATAATTTGTAATAGCATCTTATAAGGGAATGATCATTACATATTGTTGACATCGGAATTTGGTTCACACAGAGGGTCCCAGATTCTAGCCAACGGAGGATGAGTTCTGGAATCCTATACTGCTTCTGAAGCATGGAGGGGTAAAGAGAGAGAGAAAGGAGAAGTGTGCATAATGTTTTTAACATGGTTCAGCTAAATCCAGGCGGCACCGGACCCTACATCCATGGCAGAGATTTCATTAATATGGAGAATTGTTTACACAAAATCTTGACTTATCTCTTCCTTCCTTTTTCCTAACAATGCTTTCCTATTTAAGGAAAGGGGAGAATGAGACAAAATGATTATTAACTATAGTTGTGTTACATCAAGATATAAATAGAAAAGACAATAAAAGACTATAATCTGGCTGTTGCAGGATATAGACTATGGGGTGGGTCCCTCTTGTCGGCTATGGACTTGTATGCATCTACCGCTCGTTGTCGCTTCACCATGTGAGGTGTCTGCCATCCCGAGTGGGGATTCCTAACTCAGGACCACTGTAGCGAGCCCAATGCTGCTGTAGCAAGGTAGCGCATTCAAGCAGGATGGTCGATTGATTAACGAGCTAGTCTTACGATTACCTCACTGTATTGCTATCTCGTAACGAGCAAGGTGGAGCTTGCCAATTGTCTTCGACGAGCTGGATGATTTGCCAGGATCAGATCTATCATGTTCTCCTAAGGCTATTTTTCGCCTATAACATAAGCCCCCTACTCTCAATTTGCTTTGCGGACCGGGAGTTGTAAGCTTACCGAGGCTTGATTCGTATCTCCAGTTAGTGTCTTTGCTTGACCGAATTGTCATATTAGATGTCTCTTCATTCTACTTTAGGCCATGCATTCTTCTATTTTCCATTTTTGGCCGTTGGCATGGCGTTGCCGCTCGTTTCGAGCCGTTGGATGAAGATTAGATTAGATATCTTCTAGATTCTTCAAAGGGTTAAACAGGCTTTTTTATACCCTGAGGAGTTCCCTCCTTTTTCTCAGAGAAGTTCGATGTCCTTATGTTTTAGTGTTTTAGCTTCCGATGAAGCTCATCGAGACATGGATGGCCTATTGCAGAATGTTGGGAGGCATGGATAGCCTGTGGCACATGGCTCTATTGTAAGATCCATCTAGCGGGCTCCTGGGGGATCTTGTGCTGATCTTAGGCCATTTCTTCTGGGCATTGCTTATGGGCTGTTGCCTGGCCAGCTAATTTTTATGACCTTTTGATTTGCTCTGGGTCTAGCTTAGGTGGATGCGTCGTAGGAAAATAAGCAGGAGCAGTTGGAGGTTGCTGTCCTCCCTACAGGCAAGAGCTCACTAATTGGTGGTCGGCCTTCTGCTCTTTTTGCAAGAATGGCAGTGCCGGGCCTTTGAGTTTCTTACCTTTGTTTCTGTATTTCTTCTTTATCCGATGTAATTTTGCCTTGTTGAGTGAGGCTTTTTTGTTGTATAGGCTTTCTGAATATTATAATGGGTGCTCTGTGTGTCGCTGTTTGTAAATTCCTGATGATTAATGAAATGTTCCTTTGGCTAATTGGCTACATTTTGGTTCTTTGCTTTTCATTTGATTGTTTTCAACAAGTGAGAGTCAGGTCACATGTGAGCTACGACTGATGAGAAATCAAGTGTGTGAGCCATGATTTTCTAGCTATATGTAAGCCATAATTGTATATGCCACATGAGAGCTGCAACGAGTTTATTCTAGCATCTTTGCTCCATGGTGAGCTGGTCGTCTATTGTTTAGTTTAGAAATGCTGTCAGGTTAGGCTCGTGGGCCGTCTCACCCTCGGCCGTAAGGTAGGTTCTGGGTTGTCTTACCCTCAGATGTGAGGTAGGCTCTGGGGCCGTCTCACCCTTGGATGCAAGGTAGGCTCTAGGCTGTCTCACCCTTGGCTGTGAGGTAGGCTCTAGAGTTGTTTTGCCCCCAGATAGGTTTTATGTTTGCACTATTGCAAGGTAGGCTCTAGGTTGTCTCACCCTTGGATGCGAGGTAAGCTTTGGGGCCATCTCACCCTTATATGCGAGGTAGGCTATACCTCGTTTCACCCTTAAATAGGTTTTGTGTTTGTTTAGACGACGGCTTATCGCATAGCGAGGTCGCAGTTCATGAGATGTGTTTTGCTCTGGATGTATCGATGGATTAGGCCTTGTGCCATCTCAACCTCGGATGAATCCTTGCGATGACAGAGTGAAAACTCTTTGTCTGGACAATGCTTGGCCAATTAGTAGCTTACATTGATTCAGCATGCAATAGTTAATATAACTTGTCACCATTGATGGAAAAAGAATATTACAAGATTAGAATATGGTTCTGATGGAGGGCTTAGGCTCTTGAGTGGTAACTCACTGAGCCTGTCAAGCGTGCTGCCCTGGTGGCATTACCATGTAATCTTATAATCGACCTCTTCTTATGAGGTCTTCAATGATGTCTTTCAAAGCCTGACATTTTGAGGTGGTATGTCCAACCTTATTATGGTAGGCGCAGAATCTATTTGAATCTCTGGACTTAGCAGTGGCTCTCATCGGTCTGGGCCTTCGAAAGTCCTCATTATTCTTTTTCGCGACAAAAATCTTATCCTATGTATCGGATAAGATGTTGTAGTTTGCGAAAGAACCTTCAAGTCATTGAGGCTTTGACTTTTTTATGGATTGAGGAGTGGGGTCGTCGTGGCTCTCACTCCCCTCTTTTTGCCTACAGTGGGACCATTGGGGTCCATTTTATGCTTGGGTTCCTCTATTCTAAAGGTTTCTTCCTATCTTATTTGCTTGGCAGCTTGCTCATAGAATTCGATGAGGTCTCGAGCTGGGGACTTGTAGAGGATCCTGTATAGTTTTCAGTCTTTACGAAGTCCCACTATGGTTTTTATTAAGATACTTTCCTCGAAAGGATTTTCCACCAAGTTGGCTTCGTATCTGAATCGAGCTGCATAGTCTTTGAGTGACTCGCCCTTGTGCTGGAAGATCATCGCGAGGTGGCAAGAGGGCACTAGCTGTCTCTTTAACGCTCTGTATTGGTCAACAAATTTCCTTTGGCAATCTTCCTAATTGTCGATGTTGCAAATCAGGAGGTGTTTGAACCATGTCTGAGATGTTCCTCCTAATGTGGTGAGAAAGACGCAGCATTTCACCAGGGGTTCGATTGTCTGGAGGTCCATCTGGGTATTGAACGCATCCAGGTGGTTGCTTAGGTCGCTGCTTCCATCGTATAGTGGGAACGTGGGCACTTTGAGTTTTTGTGGGAGAGGTCGCATTTCGATGTCCACAGAAAATGGAGAACTTTCCTCGTGGTGAAGCTGATGGCTCTAAGGTTACAGACGCTCTTCTAGCTTTTTGAGCCTGCGAAGGATTTCCTCCATTGTCCAGTTCTGTGTCCCAAACTGAGGGGTGGAGCTTCCCGCTCGTTGTGAGCCCTCTAGTTGCTGACTATCATGATCTTCATGAGTTTCCTTCTGAGACTATTTACGAAGCTATCGGAGTTGTGCCATGATTTCTTCTTGTCTTTGCATGCTCTGTACTTGGGTCTATACCAGCACTTTGACTATTTTAGCTAGCTCTCTTACCGTGCTTTCGAGTGCTAGATGAGGTTGACCAGGCATTCACACTTCTTGATTTTCAAGAGTAGCAGTAGACTGTTGGTGAGCCCCCACAACAGAAGTGTCCGTCGGTTGGAGGGTTAGAGTGGTTGAACTTCGAGTGGTCCTTCCTCTTGCCATTGTTAAGTTGCAATGGAGACTTCAGAGAGCATATGGATATCCCCATAGATGGTGCCAAAATGTTGATGTCAGAATTTGGTTCACACAGAGGGTCCTATATTCCAGCCAATGGGGGATGAGTTCTGGAATCCTATACTGCTTCCGAAGCGCGGAGGGGTAAAGAGAGAGAGAAAGGAGAAGTGTGCACAGTATTTGTAACGTGGTTCGGCTAAATCCGAATGACACTGAACCCTACTTCCATGGTGGAGATTTCATTAATATGGAGAATTATTTACACAGAATCTTGACTTAGCTCCCCCTTCCTTTTTCTTAACAAAGCTTTCCTATTTAAAGATAGGGGAGAATGAGACAAAATGATTATTAACTACATTTGTGTTACATCAAGATATAAATAGAAAAGATAGTAAAAGACTATAATCTGACTGTTGCAGGATATAGACTGTGGGGTGGGTCCCTTTTGTCGGCGGTGGACTTGTATGCATCTATCACTCGATGTCACTTCACCATGCTTGGTGTCTGCCATCTCGAGCGGGGATTCAAAACTCGGGACCACTATAGCAAGCCCAATGCTACTATAGTGGTGTAGCACATTCGAGTAGGATGGTCGACTGCTTGACGAGTTGGTCTTATGATTACCTCTATTGCTATATCGTAGCGAGCGAGGTGGGGCTTGTCGGGTGTCTTTAGCGAGCTAGATGATTTGCCAGGATCAGGTCTATCACGTTCTCCTGAGGCTATTTTTCACTTATAACACATATCACTGTCAACTTTTCTAGCTCATCATCAAGCAGCTTTATTTAGCCTGAAGAAGATCCTCTTCTTTAGCTTTTTGAATAAAAAGCCACTAAGCATCCTCAAACTTCTAAAGAGGTTTGTTCCATAGCCACTTAACCCCTATAAACTGATGAAAGGAATTTATCACTTTGTTCCCTTCTAATGTAAGGCTAGTTAATACTAGAACTTTATCCATGAAGATGCTACGGATATATTTCTTGAAGGATATATCATTGCTAAGGTGCATGGCAGCGATCTGCCTAGCCTCTTTGTATAGCTTCTAAAGTTTCAAAGGTTTTGCATTTATACATTGAAGCAACATCCTTTAGAGATTCCTCTAGATCATCTTGAATATCCATTGCCACTTTATCAAAAGTAATTGACAATCCAAATTTCTCAGGATTGCTAAATTTGCTCCCAAACGAATATAATCCTACCTTATAGCAATTTGTATAAAATGATTTCTTCGAGGGCCTTTTTATAACATCAAAGAGCTAGCCAATTAGAGGGAAATGTAAATCAAACTTCATATCAATATCATCAATCTCTTTCTCTGATTAGGCCTCATTGAGCATATTGGTGATGTATTCAAAAAGCTACTTGTTGAAACTAGAATTTGCAAAAGAGACAATCATATCTTCATATCCTTCATCCAATCACTTGTTACAGTATGTCATAGGAGTGCTCTTCCAATTCTAAAGGAACAATTGCTTTTTATCCAATTCCTTAATCACCCAGAGTATCTTATGTAACTTTAGTGCAGGTTTTCTTTTAGTAATATTTTCATCCATGTTTCATACATCATCATCCTCGAGATTTTCCAAAAGACTGAGACAATGTTCCTTTTGGTACATTGCTATAAATAGAATATCATTTTTCTTCAAATAATGAAATTCCAAAAACCTAAGAATATCTTCCCTCTTTATTGCATCCAATGGTCTACAAGATATATCCTCCCTTCCCTTCTCACTGGACAATAAATATATGTTTGTTGCCAATTGACTAAATATCCTAGATGTTTCTTCCTCTGTATTCATCATCATTTCTTTTTCTTTTTCTTTTTTTCCTAAGTTGGAAAGATCCCACAATTTCCTTAAAAATCTATATCCTCTCACGTATGTCTATATCATTGGCATGCATGGTTTGTGATCCTTATATGGCTAGCCAACCTTGTCAAAACCAGATTTGGCTCCTTTTAGCATTGATGAAGAATGTTTGGGTTCGCTACACTTCCCTTACCTCAAAGAGTCTCTCTTCTAAAAGATCCATAAAAGGTTAACAAATCAAAAGATATACTGACATTAACCACAACCCCAACTTACCTAGTGGGGTTAAAGCCGAAGCAACAAAATCACCATGTAAAACTCCATGATTAATAACTTCTAGATCACTAAAATTTTGGGTGAATTCATCTAGGCAAGGTTCAAAAACATATGTGAATAGAAACAAAAGATTTAGGAATTGCGGAGATTTTCAGCATTTTCACGACGTGGGCATCAACATATCCTTATTCATGTTTCGTGCTCCCAGGGTGCACTAACACGAACTCAATACATCTATCCCAATTTGATAGTTAGAAACCCCTAATCATGCATTTAGATTCTAGAACCAGGATCTAATACCAACTTTTTCACACCCTAATCCATGGAGCGTGATTGGCATTAGAGGTCACTATGAGGAAACCCCCTACAAACCTAACCGTGCAAAATCTTTCCTAATTTGACTCGACACACCAAAGACCAAAATTAAATTTATGCATAGACAAATGTTTCTATTTTAATATCTGGGCACAAGGCCTATGCAACAGACAAGGGCTACACACCCTATACACATCCTATACAATAACTCAAAATCACATAAACCCAAATAACATAAATGTATATCCTACTTAGCATTCACCAATCAAAATATATGCAAATAACAACTTTAGCAACTACTAAAGTTTTCACCATCAATATATCTTTAGGCTCCATAGAAGGTGGTCTCCTTGATTGATGAGCAAATCTTGAATCAGAATGATGAGGAGGAATAGTAGGGGTATCTTCAGGCTTTAAAAAAACATGGAAAAAATTGAGTGAGTTTCATAGAAACTCAGTGAGTAGATAATCCCATAAAAAACCAAAACCCAGTTTATAATTCATATTCAAAATCCAAAAGATAAAATATGTATGTATTCATGAAAATAAGCTTACCAATTTAAACGTTATAATCTCAAAATAGGTTTGGAAACTTTCATTCATCAGAAATATCATATGATTAAAATATGGTATTCAACAAAAGTAAAATAAGGAACAAGGTATGATACTATAAAAATTAATTATCATGGCATAAACACAGTAGAAATTCAATAAGGTTTTCTAAAATTTACTAGTACTCAAGTAGCAAAATATTTTATAATTGCTTTTTTACTTAAATATCACTGGAATCCAAAGGATAATTCCTACAGGTAACCAATCTAACAGAAGTCACCATAATCGATCCAAACACACTAGTTAGATATTGATATATTAGATATTTAGATATTCTCCCCCTTATTTCTTCAACAAATATTCTAATCATAAGTGCACTTAAGGGTTTCCAAGAAATTTCTAACGAATCCAAAATTTTAAAACAATTAATCATTCAAAAAATATTATGCTACCTTTTTATAATAAAAAATAATAAACATTTCTATTCATATTATGATATCAGAAGTTAGAGGATACTGTCAATCATTCTAGGAAACATAAACTTCAGAAATGTCAGAAATTCCTTATCACTATAATATGAAATCGTTACTCTTGTAAACCGTAATCATTACAAAACACAAAAATATGCTAAGTGCTTTTCATATTTATACCTCATATGGTAACATGAAATCATTAGTTCCAAAATGCATAATTTTATCATGACAAATCATTTTCATATACACAACATATAATTAAACATTTGAAATAAGTTAACATAAAAAATCTAATTATTCAAAAAATCAAAATGTTCCATAAAACAAAATTATTTCATATTGCAAAATGGGATTTACCAAGAGAGTAGGATCATCTACTCATCTTGAGGTTATTCAGCTAACCTTAAATGAAAATTTTTGAATTACAGCTTTCCCAAATTAGCTTATTCAACTAGTTCATCATGACCCTAGTAATCACAAAATAGATTTTTGGGATTACCACAAGATTTATTTCATTTCATGAATCTGATCTTAGAATAAAATCAACACAAGAAAATTAGACTGAAAAAAGGTATAAATATACTCACTGGTTTGACATAGAGTTAGGATTTTCAGCTTGGATCTATCGGTTGATGGAGGTAGGGTGACTGGCTAATCTTGTGGCAGTTCCGATCACCAGATGTAACTAATTGTCGACCAACTCAATAGCTAACTTCAACGGCCAAGAGGAGTTCTGAGTTGGACCAGTTTGCACTTTTAACTTAACCACCCCAATTGTGCAAAATTGGCCACCAACAATGCAGTCACATAAGAACACTAATGGGATGATGATGGCATAGCAAGAAGTGAAGGGACGCTGGTGAAGTTGATGTTTTTTTATAAGAGAAACAAGAGAAGTAGTTGGGTTAGTAGTTGGCAGGCAATGTTGCAGCCCCTTCCAGGACTGGACTAACTATAGGGTGAGTCCTTGTGGTCTTCACCTAGCTAGCATCTGGCAATACTTTGATGGCTCAAATAGCCAGCTTGTTCCTTCATGTGACATTGTAGCAGCTGCTGTAGAGGAAGGATGCTGGGAAGTAGATGATCGGACCGATGAGCTAGCTTAGAAGAGATATGGATGCCAAACAAGAAAAACAAGAAGAAGATGAAGTCACTGGGAAAGCTAGCTCACTTCCAAGTTAAGAGGCACCAAGAAAACAAGACAAGCTAATGAGCTAAGCCAGTGGTGGGGAAGTGAAAGGAAAAAGAATGGAGGCCAGCGATAGAGGAAGGTTTGGCAATGGGGGAGGCTTTTACCAAAAAAATAAAGACAAATTGGGTGATAATTGGAGATAAAGAAAAAATAAAATGAAAAAAATTACAGTTTGGCCCCAATGACTTTTCAACACATATAATATAGTCCACTGAAAAAAAAAGGAAAATTTACGATACGGCCACAACAAAATTTTCTAAAACTTTATGTTAATCCACTAGATTATTTTTATTTATTTTCTATTTTTTTCTAAGGTGTTACACCCTGTCATAAGGAAAGAATGGATGAAACCTTTTCATGATATTGTTATAGGTTAAAAACTAGTTTCACATAAATAGAAAAGTAAAAGTCCAACGGGAACAGAGAACCAGGTAAAGACAGCTCAACTCGTTAATATTGCACCACCTTGCTAACCACGAGGTCAAGATGCAAGTGAAGCCCAAAGCTAGAGAAGCAATTCACTAGAGCTCACCTCACCTAAGCGTGAGCTCGTCTCACTATAAGTAAGCTTGCTCCCACTGGATGGAAGACCAGTAGCGACTCTGAGCCAAAAGAAAGTTGTAGGTCACCTTGAATAGAAGCATATCAAAATATCAGACAAGCTTACATCAGAGACTCATATCTAGTGGACATATGAGGCCCATCTGTAGAAAGAAGCCTACAGAAGCCAAATTGCAGAAGATTTTATTATCTTGTACATTTAATGATTGTAATGATTTTGTAACACAAAAAAATTACATTAATAGCCTCCTCTCCTCTATAAATAGAAGGGAGGAGATATCTATAAGTGAAAAAAGTAGAGAAAGCCAAACTAAACCTCTATAAGAACTCCCTTTTGATTAATAAAATTTCATCGTGGATGTATGGTGCAGTACCATCCAAATTTAGCTAAATCACATTAAAAATACCGTCTGCCTTCACCACTCTTCCCCTCCTTCATCTTCATCCTTCATTTTGCTAAACAGAAAGTAGTTCGAGGATCAAGAACTTGTCTCAATTGACTGGAGTTTGGCAGAACTAGATTCCATCACTAACATTTTGGCACTAGAAGGAGGACCCATCTGCTTTCTGAATTATTCAACCTCACAACTATTATGGCCAGGGGAAGAACTACCAGGACCTCGAATACCCTAGCTTGTCAATCTGAAGGCCATGTATCTACTATAGACTCCTCCACTGCCCCTGTTGTTAATGGCATTGATAGAACTCAGGCCTGGCTTCAATGACAAGAGAAATTGGAAAATATGATAGGAGAGCTCACTAAAGCAATTACCATGCTGGCGCAAGCACAATCCCAGGGCACTCAAAGACAGATCAAAGTTGTCATGCCCAGGAATGTCCATCTGTACCAACAAGTCAAATGTTTAGGCAGAGCTAACCTATAAGGCCCCTCAAACTGCTATCCTCGTGACCAAGAGGAACAAGGGAACCAATGATCTTCTGACCAGCAACCCAGGGCACAGGACTTACTGATGAAGGAACTATTCCAAAAGATGAAACAGTTCAAAGAAGTCTTTCCAGATGCATTTAACATATAGATGGATCTCCAGACAACTGATCCCCTGGTGAAATACCATGTCTTTCCAGCTATGCTGGGGGGCTTACCTTAGACATGGTTTAGAAGTCTTCCCACTCGCAGTATTGGTAGCTGGGAGGAATGTCAAGAAAAGTTTGTCAGCCAATACTGAGCGATAAAAAGATAGCTCGCGCCATCATGCCACCTTGCCACAATCTTCCAATAAAAAGATAAGTTGTTAGAGGACTACATTGGTCGATTTAGGCATAAGGTCAACAATGTTGATAATCCTTCAGATGAATGCATCCTGACAACCATCTCTGTACGGTTATGCAAAGATGGAGAATTGTACAAGGATATTTACAAGTCTCCCATGAAAGATCTGAGCGACTTCTATAAACGAGCCACCAAATAGATCAGGTGGGAGGAAACTTTCAACTCAAATAAATCTGAGGCAAGCAGTTTTGATCAGAATAAGAAAAGAGGTAGTCATGAAGATGCAAAGGACAATCCCAATTTCCAGCTTGTTAAGAGGAGCAAGGGTGAGCGACCCCAGCCCATAGGTCACTACAAACACTACAACATCCTATCGAATGCTTTAGATAAGATATGAGCGATAGAAAGGGTCGAGAAGATTTTGGGACTCCTACTCCCCTAAAGACTCCTCATGTGAATAGGAATACAAATAAATTTTGTGTATATCATAAAGAAGTGGGGCATAATACTTCAAACTGTCAAACCCTCAGAGACACAATTGAAGACTTGATCAGGAGATACCGATTAAAAGAATATGTATTATGGCCCGCAGGGCAACAATTTTCCCAATACTCATGGTAGGATTCTAAGCAAATGGAAGCAACCGCAGTAACAATTATTTATTGAATTCATAATGAGGAGAATGGGAGCAGCTCGACTCTTATATACGATAATTTTTGAGCAGTCTCAGTAAAATGAAAGTTTAGAATTGTGCTCTCGAGAGGATGAGATCCTATTGCTTTCCTTTTTGACTGTATTGCATTAGAACGACTTACTTGCCAGCATCATCCTAATGCGATTTAAGCATGCATGTGAGCTAATTTCTTAGCCACTGCATGTATGTAATTGATAGAATATATACAATGGATATTAGTAAATATCATCAAGGATGAAGTGGTTCATATGAACTCAAGACAGAGTAGGAGAAAGGAAGATACCAAATCAAGAAGATAGAAGCTTTGTTCTTTTGGGCACTAAATGGTGTTGCTTCTTCCACTAATAATTTCTAATACAACAACTCCAAAACTATAGACATCTGCTTTTTTAGTTAAATAACCATGTATTGCATATTCAAGAGCCATGTATCCATTGAAAAATTTAAAAATTTAAAGTTAAATTTTCTATACAAATTACACAATACTTAGATGAGTGGATGACTCCTATCTTTTAATTCTTCAGAGTTAAACTAAATGTGTAATATATCTTTTATATTATTTGCATTGGAAACTTACTAAGTTGCAGCTATTTTGGTGCTAATATGAGTATTATTTTCTTCATCAAGCTTGGCCAAACTAAAATCAGATATCTTTGGGTTCAAGTCTTTGTCAAGCAACACATTAGTGGCCTTGATATCCCTTTGAACAATCTTTAGTCTTGATTCTTTATGGAGGAAAGCCAAACCTCTTACAATACCAACATAGATCTTTCGCCTTGTTGCCCAATCCAATTTTATTTGGCGTTGATCTGGACCTAAGATTTTGATAATGCCAAAAATCAGACAACATTATTACTTGTCATGCAACATTAATGAATCATAGAAATTGGAATTGCAAAGCAAATTTGTCCAAATAAGGGGGTGATTTATCGAATAAAGCATGAGCAATGCTATTGTTCTCCATGTATTCATAAACCAACAACAGTTGATCTCCCTCAACACAACAGCCATAGAGTTTAACAAGACAAGGATGTTGCAGAGCTAAAATCATGCCTATCTCATTTATAAACTCTTTATTTCCTTGCTTTGATCTTGAAGATAGTTGCTTCACCGCTATTGCAGTTCCATC
>JANHAO010010323.1:0-17764 GCA_026873985.1 Saraca asoca
TTTTTCAATAATAAGGTTTGATTGTTTTTCAACATCAAAACAATTTTGGGAAAGATCTTCCTAAGGCAATCTCCCTTAAGGCTAAAAAACCTAAAAAGACTCGAGGTGAGTAGTTTGAGTTAGAGCAAGAAGAAGAGAGTCATGAGGATGTGAAGGATAGCTCCAACTCTTGGCCCATGAAGAAGTCCAAGCATGTACAACCTCAACAATCGGATTATCATGAGCACTACAGTGTCCTGTTGGACATTCTTGATAGGATATATGCAATAGAAAGAGGGAGAGTAGATTTTGGGACTCTTGCTCCCTTAAGAACTCCTCATATGGGTAGAGCCATGAACAAATTTGGCAGTTATCATAACGAAGTTAGGCATAGCACTTTAGATTGCCAAGCCCTCAGAGATGTGATTGAAAACTTGATTAAGGGAGTACATGCTATGACCTGTGACACAGCACCCTTATCAGTCTCAACATAGCCTTGAACAGGAATTGCCAGTCATAGTGAGAACTATATATTGAACTAATAATGTGGTATGCAAAGATGGCCACAAATCTCATGTAAGTTGATATATGAAAACTCCTTTGAAAAATGTCAACTCGGTGTCAAGTTCCTTAAAAGCGAGTTCACTACCCTTGGGAGAAATTTATCTTTTATGACTGAATTTCAATTTATGATTAAGTGTATCACTGATGTGACCAACAACGCATCACACTAGCATGGCCTACTTCTCAGTATTTCACCTATGTGACCTTTACAGCTCTTGTGCAACCTATTATTTGCAACTTTCATGCAATCTTAAGCTCAAGCATATGAGCAACTTTCATAGCTATCATATGCACGCAACGACCTTACTATGCATGTGAGCCAGTTTCTTAGCCACCATATGCATACCATTTTCAACTCATGCATACGAGCAACTTTCTTAGCCACTGTGTGCATGTAGTGACCTTACTATGCATATAAGCCACTTTCTTAGCCATCATATGCCTATCATTTTCAAATTATGCACACAAGCAACTTCCTTAGCCACTGTATGCATGTAGCTTTTAGCTCGTGCACACGAGCAACTTTCTTATCCATTGTATTCACGTAGCAACCTCACTTGCATACAAGCCACTTTCTTAGCCACCATATGCATTTAACCTGAAGCTCGTAACTCTCATGGGACCTAAAGCTCATAGCTCTCATGCAACCTAAAGCTCGCAGCTCTCATGTGACTTAAAGCTCACAACTCTTATGCGATCTCAAGCTCACAGCTTTCATGTGACTTAAAGCTTATAGCTCTCATGTGACCTAAAGTTTGCAACTCTCTTGTGATCTGAAGCTCGTAGCCCTCATGTGACCTAAAGCTCGTAGCTCTTATGTGACCTAAAGCTCCCAGCTCTCATTCGACCAAATACTCGCAACTCACATGCGATTTTTATTAGGCATAACTCTCACATTGTCTGCATCAAAGAAGCATAACCAATTGGTTACTTTGATATCTTGCTTTATTATAATATTCAACCAAAGTGTATATTATCTATGATATGTAGGATACTTATACTATAGAAAATAAGAAACATGAAAAGAAGTTCATTCATTAGAGAGCTTCAATGAGGTGAAATTACATTAGAAAACTTAGAATACAAAAAAGTCAAAATACAAATCAAAGTGCACTACAACTATACATTCTGAAAGAAAGATCAGAGTGCCCCAATAAGTAGAAGGGCTGGCAAATATGCGTGATTTCAACTTTTTCCCTTGCCACCATCATTGGTTTAGAACACCCTTCTAGCTATTTGTTCAGCCTAACAAATTCAAGGAAAACAAATCAGAGTAGCTGGAAAGGTTTGAACCCTACAGCATCACCATGAGAAAATAATCCAAGATCTATGTGAGATCTTCCCTCATTTTTGGAGAAGGACGTTTGCTTGAAAAGGCTTCCTATAGAGCAGATCATACACATCTTTCTAGGAATAACTCTTTGATAGGGGAATGGGGAGCTCATCTGAAGTCTCCATCTAGTTTCTAAAAAAGGGAGGAAAGATTGCTCTTTCTTAAATAGCAACAATCCTTTCTCATTGAAGAGTCTAGAAATCAACCCCCAACTACTTCCATTACATATCTCAGAAGAAAATGAGGTAGAATCATCCATAGCAATGGGACACGTATAGTAGACGGTGAAATGACATACTAATTGAAGACTTTGACTATGTGGTAATTCATAAAGAAAGATCGTGCCAGCAACTCCCAGCCTATGAAGCGTGCTGAGAGTTGGGGGTTGGTGTCATGGGTAAAATCAGGTATCATAAGAAAGGTTGCCAAGAGCCTAGTAGAAATCAAGACCGAAGCCTAGCTCGCTTAAGACTGAGGCTGTTATGCATCAAGCTCGTTGAGCAAGAGCCTCTAACTCGTCAGCAACAATCTTCAGCTCACTGCAGCTCAAGCTTGCAACCTATTCGACTTCGACCTTGCGAGGTAGAGATAGCTCGCAGTGAGTCAACCAATAGTCTGTAGAAGCCAACTTATTGTACCTTAGACTGTCTTGAACATTTATTACTTGATGTAACAGAAATATAAATTATGCAATTACACTTGTAACCTTCTTCCATCTATAAATAAGGGAAAGAAGTCCTCTATAGAAGGAGAGGGCATTCTATGCCGAAACTCTGTAAAATTTCTTTCAAATATATGAAATGCTATTGTGGATATAGAGACCGATACCATTCAATTTTGGACTTTAGCGCACACAATTAGATGTCGTGAATGCAATTAAAAAGTTAGAGTAATCAAATAGCTTATCACTTAATATAAAATTAAATATACCTAACAATTTCTCCAAGTGGGATCCTATCCTACAAAGGAAACTTTCTTCCTTATGAAGCAACTGAGAAATCACAAAGATTTAATATTTAGACTTTGTATTTTAAAAATTAATATCACAACAATCATGCCAACCATAAAAAATAATGAATACAGATCTTTCCTTACAAGTTCATGGGAAATTGTGTTGAAGTGCCATATTATATAAAAGAAACTTTTCTTGTTTTGGGAGCAAGTGCCAAATTACAAAATTTTAATTAATGGTGATGTTTTAATTATTTTTTTATATAAAATAATATAAATTTTTGAAAATAAAAAATCACACTTATATGCAATAGAGAGCTAAAGGAAATTGATAATGTCTTCTCAATTGTTTAACATAAAAATTATAAAAATTACAATTCTTTATATAAAATCTTCTATTTTTTTTAAAAAAGTTATAAGTGTATATGAATTTTACATGCAATAGATACATAAAAAGTTATAATCCATCATTTAAAAGTTTCACTAAAATATTTTTCTCATTTTTATATAAGAATTACGTCTTTTAACTTATGTTTGGATCTACATAAAGAAAATAGGAGAAGAAAAATTTTAAAATTTGAAAGTTTTCCCTTGTTTGGTTTAGAAGGAAAATGTGTAGAAAGAAAATAAAAAGAAGACTTTCTGGTTATTATTTTCCTTTATATTTGAAAAATCAAAATTTTCCTTCTTTTCATTTTCCTTTATCAAAATGTGTTGAGGATAAGATGGGAAAAATATTTTATCTCAATTTGCAATTATCATTTTTCTCCTAATTTCTCTCCACAATAGAAGAGAATCTTTTTTTCTCCGGACCCCCATAAATTTTGTTCCCCATTTTTCTTTCTTTTCTATTTTTTTTCTCTTATCCGGACAAGAGAAAATCATAATTTCTTGTCATTTTCTTCTCTCTAATTTCTTTCTATCATAATTTTTTTTTTTTTGCATCACACAAAAGCTTAATTTTTTTTTCATTCCTTTTTCTTTCTGCAATTTTTCTTAAAACCAAATACGATAACAATATGTATTTATATAAATTTTCATAAATATGTATCGAAGTATAACTTTTTTTTTTTCAACTAATGGTTTATGATTCTAATCAAGTTTATATCGAAGAAAAAAAATTGAAAGTAGTGTGTTGAGTAATTAAAATGAAAGTACCGTGGAAGGTGCAAACAAATGATGGCGCACGAAAGTGTTTCTTGTGCTAGATATTACTGTCCAAGGCTCCAAGTTTTAATAACGAGGAGAGAAAGGAGCAAGAAATTATGGTTAGAGATTCATTTCAAAAGTTTGGGAAGTGTTGAGTTTTAAGAAAATTACTATTGTAAAAAATTACTATTAGTATCATTGGATTCATCTCAAAAGTGTAGAGACCACACATATGGGGTCAATTATATTTGGGTTGTATTGGCGCATTCCTTCCTGTGCCCAATTTTGTTCACAACCCAAAGTTGAAACAACATAACTTCCAATGATATTATTTATCAAACAAACATTTGATTGGAGATTTTTAAATAAAATATTTTATATTATTTATAAAATGAATATGGTTTATTATAAAAAATTATTTAATTTAAAATAAAAAATTAATGAATTAAAAATTTATTGATATGTATAGGGAGAGTCAAAATTATATAAAGAATTCTAGCATACTTTGAAGTGAAAATTATATAAATAATGCTAGCATACTTTGAAGAATAAAATAATGTCATACTATTATTCAATGTTGGAGATTTTTGACAATTAGTATAATGAATATCTAAAAGAGTATGAATTAATTATTTAACTTATAGTTATTATTTTCTTGGCATTGCAATAGAGTTATTTCCATTTCCCCCTTGAGATTTGAGAAATTATCATTTTCCCTCTTGATGTTTGAAGAAACATCAAAATACCCCTCACTATTAGAGCTAGTATCATTTTCCCCATTGATGTTTGAAGAATCTATCATTTTCCCCTTGATGTTTGAAGAAATATCAAAATACCCCTATTGCTAAAACCTTTTTTTTTTTAAAAAAAAAGAGAAAATAAAAAAATGAAATAAAAAAGAAAAAAATTTCCCAAAAAATTTTAAAAATAAAAAAGGAAGAAATAAAATTTATGTAAAATAATTAGATAATATGTCACAATTAATTATATTATATATTAAATATAATTTCAATAAAAAAGAACGAAAAATTTATCAACTTTTTTATTTTTTCAATTTTTTTAATTTTTCTTGTTTATTTCAATTTTTTTAATAGGATTGTGCCTGCTACTAGAAGCAGCGAGCAGAGGAAACGATAAGCTGAAGGGGGAAGTAGCGAGCAGGATGCAGAAGAAGAATCTAGCTCATATATTAAAGAAAAAACTAATCTTATCTTATATTCTTTGCTAGAGAATGTATTATTTTCATGAGTAGATTGAGATTTATATGATTAAAAAAAATTCCTCTTATTGCGCAACAACAGTCGATGCAGTGAATTACTTAACTTGGTCAAATGGGGGCTTTTTAAAAAAAAATTCAAAACATCATTTTTATTTTTTAGAAAAGCCCCCATTTCACCAACTCAAGTAATTCACTGCATCGATCGTTGTTATGCAATAAGAGGGATTCAATTTAATTAAATAAATCTCAATCCACTCATGAAAATAATACGTTCTATGGCAAAGAGTATAAGATAAGATCAGTTTTTTCTTTAATATATGGGTTAGATTCTTTCTCCTTGTCTTGCTTGCTACTTCCTCCTTTAGCTCGCCATTTCCTCAGCTTGCTGCTTCTAACAATAGCTACAGTCCTATTAAAAAAATGAAATAAAAAAGAAAAAAATTAAAAAATTTTAGCAAAAAATTTATAAAAATTAAAAAGTTGAAAAAATAAAAAAGTTGAGAATTTTTTTTCAACATATAATATAATTAATTGTGACATATTATTTAATTATTTTACACAAACTTTATTCGTTCTTTTTTATTTTTTACATTTTTTGGGAAATTATTTTAATTTTTTATTTTATTTTCTATTTTTCTTATTTTTTTGAAAAATAAAAAATAAAATGAAAAAAGAAAAAAAAATTTAGCAACAAGGGATATTTTGATGTTTCCTCAAACATCAAGGGGGAAAATGATAGATTTTTCAAACGTCACGGGATGTTTTGATGTTTCCTCAAACATCAAGAGGGAAAATGATAATTTCTCAAATCTCAAGGGAGGAAATGGAAATAACTCCATTGCAATATCACCTATTTAATTAACTTACATATGATTGCAATATAACTTGAAAAATTGAAATCTTGCATTTTTTCTTTTTACTTTGGATAACTATTTCATTATTTTTGGTTATAAGAACTCTATTGTATTTGATTACTTTTTTCTATTTCGTTTCCACAATATTTGTTGTAAAAATCATAAAAATGGAGCTAATTATACAAAACATAATTATGGAATGACCATTTCATTTTCATTCCATCCAACCAAATATAACATAAGATAAATAGAAAATGTTCTATCTATTTAATATCACACATAAGAAGTGTAGTGGAAAACAACATCTATTATTTTAAAAAGGAAGTTGTTTTCCTTCAATATCATAGCACCATGCATTGTTTTGTCAATTACAATGAATATAGGTAGTATGAAAGTCTTTTATTTATATACAAGCAAATAAGATTTTGTTACCAAAAATGTCTTTTGATAAAATAAATTGAGGCTAACATTACTCAAACACTAAATAGTGATTCATTCACTTCACTGTAACTAATTTAACATATTTTAAGGGGTTTGCTTTTATGCGCAAACTTGAAATAATATGCCGGTATATGAAATTTGCAAGTTTTATAAAAGAAATGGACAATCAAATTAAACTCATTTTTCTCTAAAATTTTATTTAATTACACCCACACCCTTTACTTTTCAAAAATATACATTAACTTCCTTTTTTTATAAACAGTCATCTCTCTTTTCTCTCTCCCTTGCAATAGAATATATATTTTAAAAAATAAAAGGATATGAGTACAGTTAAATAAAACTTTAAGGGATAAGTATAATTTTGCCGAAAAAGAAAAAGGATTTATACTTTTCTAAACTTTTTCATTACAAGTATTTCGTTTCATAAAAAATTACAAATTTGCAGAAAGTTTGTGTCATAGCTTTGATTAAATGAAATTTCAACTTTTGAATATTTATCACATGCAAAGTTTATACAAAATTGTAGCATTTTATGAAAAAAAGAATTTAGAAAAAAAATCATAAAAACTTGCAAAAATTAAAAATAAAAAGTGTGCACGAGAACATAATCCTATTTTCGGCCGAGTTGAATGCATCTTTGGGGCAACAAACTCTGCCAAAGTAGAGTTATTAAAAAATTATGCAATTTTTTTAACTATAATTCATTCCTTAAAAGAAACTTTTCGTGCCTTCAGAGTAGTTAATAGATTACAAGTTGATGTCACATGAATCGTGTCCATCACCTTGATGCCCCTCAAATCCAAACCGGAGAAAAGTAATGCCTAACAACTCCAATGTAGATCAAAGACTCTATACAAACATGCATGGAGCATCTTTAGGAAGATCCAACCAAGAAGTGTGACATACCTTCAATGTCATTTCAATAAAAATCCCCCTTCATTTTCAAAAGCTTGCTACCTATGAATTTAGTATATTAGAAACCAAAATACAAGGCTTGACTCTGGTTCTTAAAGATGTGATCTCTAAAACTAACTTCTAAACATTAATTAATAAAAATGACAAAATGATTATATTTTTCATGAACCACATGTTCCCTCTAATGTACTCAACAGTCCCTCTTGCAACCAGAACAAGAACTATGAGTAGCTGCTTCAATTGAAATTGTTGGAGAAACCATCAAATGAATGTGTCTACAATGTAACATCATGTGGTATCTACTTCTTTGTCAAATACCATGTTTGATTGGCAACTGTTAAGCTTGAATCAGGAAACCTAAAAGACTAATCAAGAATCTAATTGAAATGTATTTCTATTGTGTCTGTGCATCTTTAGATTGCAACCCATGATGACTCCTAGCAAAAAAAGTTTTCAACAAATGAAATATGCATATTAGCATAAATGCCATATTGTTGACATGTGTGTTGTACATCACTGTGTGTCACAAGTCAGCCTTGTGAATTAATTCGACAGGCAAATGCGCTCAATTTTAGACAAAATTTAGCATAAAAATTAAGCATGAAGAGGAGACCTTATGGCACAAATTTGTGAGTAAATGCACTCGAAGATTATTTTTCCAAAATTTTCTCATTTTGGGGCTATTTGTGTCTTTTTAACATTAATCATTTATCCAGTATGAGTAGAAAAGTGCATGGTTGTGATCCTTACATTTTTATCTTCATGTCCATATGAGATGGTGCATTAGCCTTAGAAGCTATGAGAAAAGTCCTTATGTCAAGTGGGTAAAAGTATATCTACTCTTGTTAATAAGGTTTTTGCTTAAAATGCTCTTCAAGGGGGCAAGTTAGTGACTTGGTGGGCATTGTGACTTGGGCTAGAGATCAGAGGGTGGAGCTTAGAGATACTTCCCCTACACCCAAAACTATGTAATAAGGCATATATTAATAAAATGGTGTTGTTCCTCTTCTTATTTTTAAAAAGTTCTTTCTTGATATGCATTAGAGGCTTCTTATGTGGCATGTTCTTTGAGACTGAGTATGTGCTAATGCTTCGACTACACACTCATGTTGGCTTGTGGACATGTTGCACATGGGATTTTAGTTGTATGACAACAAAATCTTCAATGCCCAGAATATCTATCCAAGTGTGGCTCAAATTTATTGGAAGGCTGGTATGTTGGCATCATAAGCTGCATGATTTCAGCTAAAGAGCTACTAACCCATGACAGTTGGTATCAAAGCTCAATTGCTAGAGAGTAGATTGGGTGGGTCATGATTGGGGTAGAATTGGCTTATCAATAGCATTTGGAGCATGTGAGTCTTGCAGACATTTGATATGAAAATTCTATATCTTCACCTAACTATGATCAACCTCACAGCTTTAAAGATTTACAAGAATTCAATACACCTCCTACCAATTGTAATCAACCTCACAATTCTAGAAGGATGCAAATGGAAGATCAACCTCTTCCTTTGTATCCATGTTCCTGACACCTAGAAATCTAATATAGAAGTAAAAAGTTAAGTTAGAGATACCATACTTCAATTGAGATGTAAATCTCAATCATTTAACATGAATCCTTCAATAGTTTGATCCAAGATTAATTGAACTGATGAAAAACAATGAGATAACAAGATTAGGTTTTAGCTCTAAGATTTTCCCTATTTTTATCGCAATGTATTATGAAATAAATGAGGCTTGGTCTATTTTAAGTTGAGATAACCAACATTTAAAAATAACTAACTTTCAGTCCTTGAATCGATTCGTGAATTGATTTATAGCGACTATAACAGACTTATACCTAACTAATCAATTTATCAATCGATTCATCTTATGTAAAAATTCATGGCCAAACCGATTGGTGAATCAAATCATAGTGTTTTGAAAATAGATGTTGAATTGATTAAGGAATTGATTTTGAAAAATTCCAAACCTTTGGTAAGAAAAGTTTTCATCATGAATCAATTGGTGAATCGATTTAAGTTCATTTTACAAATTACTCAACATGAATCAATTTCTCAATCAATTCACAGAGTGCAAAATAGAATTATTTTAATCAATTGGTGAATTGATTCAAGTTCATTTCACAAGTAATTCAACATGAATCGATTTCTGAATCAATTAGTAAGAAAACTATTATTTGAATTCTTTTGATCAAAAACTCATTTAAACTAATTATTTGCTATCTCAAATTAAGTTGTTTTATGAAGCATAGTTGGATCAAACTGGATTATAATTCACTTACGAAAGATCCTATGAAATTAAATAAAAAGCTTACAACTAATGTTAATCTTTTGACCAATCTTTGATTAACTTTGAATCCTATAAAATAGATAAACACTCAAATATATAGTTAGTTTATGATATTAACTAAAATTATTTTTCAATCATCAAAATTGAAGAAAATATGTAGCTAGAATTTCTTAAGCTAATAGTAATTGTCTTTGTTGTGACTACTGCAAGAAGCCTGGGCACATACAAGATTGTTGTTACTTTCTCCATGGATTCTCTAAGAAAGGGAATAAATCAACAAATGTTGCACGATATGAAAATGAGGCAAACAATTAGAATTCTCAATTTGATGTATAATTGGACTTTGAGTACGAACAATTTCTTCAATTTTAGACTTTTCTGCAAGCTCAATCATCAATAGCTACTGCTTCCACTGGTAATTTTATAGCTTGTTTATCACAAATACATGATTCATGTATCCTAGAATTTAGAGCATCTGATCACATAGCTAGTATCAATCTCTTTTTACCTATATAATGTCTTTTGTCTTTTTTTGATACAATTATTTTAGTATATGGCTCCAAAACCATTGACAAAGTTATAGGTCAAGCTAAACTGAATTCATCAATTCCTTTTAAATCTATTCTCTTTGTCCTTGGTTCCCTTTTTAATCTTATTTTTTATTCGTCAACTTACTCATTCTTTAAATTGTTCTGTTACCTTTACTATTGATTTTTTGCTTGTATAGAATCGAGGTACAAGATGGACAATTGGCATAGGAAGTGAGTCTCTTGGATTATATTATCTTTATCTGATAACTTCAATAGCAAGTTTTGCATCAAAATATCCTGAATTACTTCACCAATGCCTTAGTCATCCAAGTTTTTCTAAGTTACAAAAAATTCATCCTCATTTTTCTAGTTTATAGCATTTAAATTGTGAGTATTGTCAACTTGGTAAATATGTTTGCTCATCTTTTCTAAAAAGAATCAATAATAAAGCCGAGTCTTCATTTTCCATTGTCCACTCCATCCTTAAGTTTTCATCATTTTGTTACTTTTATCGAGGATTATTCAAGATGCACTTGGTTATGTTTGATGAAAGATCATTCAAAATTATTTTCTATTTTTGCATCCTTTTGTTTTGAGATTAAAAATCAATTTAACAAGTCTTTCCAAATATTATGTAGTGATAATGCTAAAAAATATTTCTTTGCTAAATTTTCTACTTATCTATTCTCTTATGGTATCTTACATCAATCTACTTGCCCTCATACCTCTCAATAAAATGGAATTGTTGAAAGTAAAAATTGCCATTTAAGTGAGATAGCATGCACCCTTTTGCTACATTATAATGTTCCTATTCGATTTTAGGGTGATGCAATTCTCATTGCTTGTTATCTCATTAATTGCATGCCACCTTGTATTTTAAATTATCAAGTGCCTTATAATATCTTGTACCCTAATGAAACTTTTTATCCTATTCCCCTTCATGTCTTCAATTATGTGTGTTTTGTTCATGATTTTGCTCAAGGTCTACAAAATGATAGCTAAAGCTATCAAATGTGTCTTCTTAAGGTATTCTCATCTTGAAAAAGTATACAAATGCTACTCTCCAATGTTGAATCATTACTACATCTCAGCATATGTTATCTTCTTTGAAACATCTCCATATTTCACCACATCCATTGAGCCTTCCATAATCTCTGAAGTTTTACCCACCCCTTAATTTTCCTTTCTAGAGTAACCAAATTTTCAACTCCAAGATCAACAACCTCCATTTCTCACTTACCATCAATGTCTTTGCATGGTAGACACTGAAGAAACTCTTATTGAAATACTAGGTGGCTCACCTTCTATCTAAGCAATTGCATCAGCGCTGGATCTTCTTGATAGCATCCTATTGCTCTCTGTAAAGCTAATTGTTCCACTTATAACCTTCATCTCATTTACAATTTGTTAAGTTATTATCATTTATCACCAACCCACTATAGCTTTGTATCAACCTTGTTTTCTATTTCCATACAAAGATTATTAAGGAGGCTCTTTCTCATTTGGATTGGCGCTGGGCTATAATTGATGAAATGATTACTCTAGACTCCAATGTAAAACAAGACCTTGTTCCTTTACCTTTTAGTAAAACATCTATAGGTTCTCGATGGGTTTACACAATGAAAGTTAACCCCAATGGTGAAATCGATCATTTGAATGCCTGTCTTGTAGCTAAAGGTGACACCTAGACTTTTGGAGTTGATTATACTGATACTTTCTCTCCTATGGCTAAGATTTCCTCTGTGCACCTACTTATCTCTATAGTTGCCATATGAAATTGAACATTTTGTCAGTTAGATATAAAAAATGCCTTTCTTCATGATGATTTACAAGAAGAAGTGTATATGGAGCAACTGCTTAGGTTTGTTGCTCAAGAGGAGTCTAGACTAGTTTGTTGCCCAAACAATCTTTATATGGATTGAAACAACTACCTCGAGCTTGGTTTGGAAAATTCAGTCAAGTCATTCAAGTATTTGGAATGATTCAAAGCAAAGTTGACCACTCAATATTTTATCAATGCTCTTCATCTAATCTTTACATATTTTTAGTGGCATATATGGATGATATAGTCATCACTGGAAATGATCATGTTGGCATTAATCGGTTGAAATAGCATTTATTTCAACATTTCCAAATAAAATATTTGGGTAAGTTGTGATATTTTCTTAGGATTGAGAAAGCCCAATCAAAAGATGGGATCTTTATTTTTTGAGAAAGTATGCCTTGGACATCTTGGAGGAGGCAAGGATAATAAACTGTGAACCTATAGATTCTCTAATGGATCCTAATGCTAAGCTTCTACTAGACCTAGGGGAGTTATACTCAGATATTGGAAGATATTGTAGACTGGTAAGAAAATTGAACTACCTCACAGTCATTAGACCAAACATTTCATTCATGGTCAGTGTTGTTAATCTATTTTTGAGTTCTCCTTATGATAATCATTGGAAAATAGAGATTCAAATGGTCAAATACATCAAGAAGGCATATGGGAAAGGATTGTTATATGAAAACAAAGGAAGTATGGAAATGGTTAGGTACATATGTTTTGATTAGACTAAATCACCACTTGGTAGATATTCCACCTCAAGTGTGTCCTTTTTGGAGGAAATATGATCTCATGGAAGAGTAAAATGCAAGCTGTAGTTGCAAGGTTAAGTGTAAAGGCTAAATATCGTGCTATGGCTCTAACTATTAGTGAATTGGTATGGCTATAGCAACAAGTCCAAGAGTTACAATTTTGTAAGATAGGGCCTATGAAACTCATTTATGGTAATCAAGCAAGTTTGCACATTGCATCCAATTTAGTTTTTCATGGAAGAACTAAGCATATAGAGATTGATTGTTATTTTTTTGAGAAGAGGTTTTATTAAA
Organism: Saraca asoca; assembly: GCA_026873985.1. NCBI lineage: Eukaryota > Viridiplantae > Streptophyta > Magnoliopsida > Fabales > Fabaceae > Saraca > Saraca asoca. The sequence continues at coordinate 13,105 of JANHAO010010323.1, forward strand.
AGACATTGTGTTTTCCTTTACAGCTAGTTGGACGAGATGGATGCTTAGAAATAGATGCTAGACTATTTATGTCGTCTTTCTGTAAAGAGGGGGTTAACAATAGAAACAGTTAAATAATTAAAATGACAAACTAAGAAGAAAGGTTAACAGCATGGGGGAAAAAAAAGAATGTAAGATACACAACAACAATCATCTGACAAGGCAAAGAAAAGGAAAGAAAAGAAAAACTCAATCCACTTGAGCCCAAAATAAGTAATGCAGGAAATTCAATGTACTTAGAAAATGTTATTCATACCATTTCTTCTTTCACAACTCTACACACATTGTACATATAACAAAATCTGATTAAAATTGACTGAATTGGTTAAGGTCACTATAGCTACTAGTAGATTGAAATAGAGTATGATACCACAGTAGCTTGGAATGTAAGAGAGAGAAACCTTAACATACCATATAATTCTTATTGTCAATCATCTAAAGTCTAAAACTTACGGCAACTATGCATGTGATTTTGCTTATAAGATTGTATAAACAAGAAAATATGATCAAACCTGAATAACCCAGATATTCATAGTGAAGTTGAGGATGCTTGGTCTTCACAAATTCCTAACAATCCAAGAAGCAAAAAGTAACAAGTATTTTAAAATGTGTAGGTAAAAAATAGCTCTAAAAAGTTACTCCGTGTTAGGAAAAGCCTTTTTTTGAAGGGGTACGAGGGTGAGAATCACATTGATCAAACACTTCCCAAAGTTACTTATGGGCCCCAATATGATTCCTAGAGCATGGTAATGTTTTCCTAAACATGCTTGTTAAACTAACTGAATATAATATCATCACCCTTTATTAAGTAAGGCTCACCTAAATTCAATACTTATACCCAGAAATCATAATGGCTCAGCATTCCAAGAATTGAATCAAGAATTTGAAAACAACCGAACTTAGGAATAGTGTCAGCAAACCAATTGTTCAAAACTGCAAGTGAGTAGTAAAAATTTGTTCCAATATGTAAGCAAACAATAAATTCATCATGAATGACATACAAAAAGAATCTTATGCTGAGGATTAAGGAAAGGTCTCTTCATTTTCTTTAAACTTATTCCTATATATTTTGAATGCAAAGTCAAATTCATTTACAAAAGCATATTTATATTTGAGGAGGAGAACAAAAAAATTATTGGTACTAAACTTGGTGTGAAGAGAAGAAGCATGATCTTAAATCATGTGAGGAGAAAAAGCAAAAGTGGGGAAAGATGCTGGCCGACAACACCCAAAGAAAGGATTCACATATGTTGGCAAGTCCAATCTACTCTCTTCCTCTTCTATACAAGCCAAGCTGCTTGACCAAATAACATGTTTTCTCAGCTATTAACTAGCTCTTTCATCTGAGATATAGTCCTAATTAAACTCAACATACATTGAAGAAACTATTTTGTTTGACTTTGATATAACATCAAATAGGAATTATTGTACAATCTATACATTCACAATAAACTACTCTAGTTCTTTAAAAAATTTAAGTCAATCACTAGAAATTTCAAACAGAAATGTAAAAAAGAGAAATAGCTTACCGAAGTAGATAGGGAATGATCCCTAAAATAGGGTAGAGACACCTTTCAACTGTAAGCAAAACAAACCCTATTCGACTGTAAGCACTAGGATTGATGATGAATAGTGGCTACTGCTCAGTACTAGAGAGAGTTGTTCTTTGAGGTTGACAACAGAAAGCGTGGGGGCCTAGAATTTCAGTTTCGATCAAAACATAGAGGTAAAGGGTGGGAAGAAAGAGTTTGGGGCACTATATGCAAAAGTGGCTTTATTTTTAGCCAATTTAGGGCTTTAACATAGTACCGATTGTAACTTAAACCGTCGCTAATGTTAAAAATCCCATAAAACATTAAGGAGGTTTTATTAATTGTCACTATTAATGAAATTTAGCAGTTAACAGCTGCCAAAATTGTGTGATTTTTTGTGGTGATTGTGGACTATCTCTTTGGAACATTTTGAGTTAGTTAAGAATTTTTAAAACATTTTTGAGCTCTATGTCATGAAAAAAACTTTATTTTACAAGAAAATCTAAGCTTAAAAGAAAAAACTGTAGCCATTGAAGTTCTTAAGCATTGTTAATGCTTCTAGGCTTCCAAAACTTCAACCTTTCAATACTTGAAGCATCTTTCTTTCCTGACTTTCTTCTTAAGTTAAGCATGATGAGATTTTCTATTACTTTACTTTAATGTTCACTCCCTAGTTTGGACAATCCTATAAAAAATGTATAAACAAATTTGCAAACCATATAGTTACTTTAAAATAATTTGTCATAATGCATGATTCAAAAATATAAAATATAGCAAGTTAGCACAATAACATGTATAATCATTGTATCATATACTTATCAACCATAGCATAGTATATTTATAAATACTTGTATAAGCCTTATAATAAAATTTTAAAGAGAGATGAGATAAAACATAAAATGTTTAAAATTTATGATAATCCATAAAAAATATCTCAAAAATACTCTAAAATTATTAAATAGTATGGCCTTATAATTTTTTTTTTCATAAGTCCAATACATTACATGATTCGTTGCATGATTTATTTGGGTAGGAATATGGCCTAGCACTATCTTCAGAGGCTTATGGCCACCATTCACTGGGTGAGTTGAGGGAACTTGGATTGGGCCCCGATCATATACAATTAAATTACAAATTGGCCCAAATTTTAAAACATAAAACAATTTAAGAAAAAAAATATTTGGTCAAAGCCTAAACAAGTTAACTGACTTAACAATTATTTCATGATAATGCAAAAGGCACTATTAGTAATCTTCCAAAATGCATGGCAAAAAATTGAAAAAAAAAAGAAAATAAGAAAGAATTGTTGATTGAAAGATGACGTTCTCTTTACTTTTTTTTACTTAAATGTTAAATTAGATACAAAAATCTAATATTTATTTTTTTTATGTTCCTTCAATTTTCTAGAAGAACGGAAAAGAATTAAACACAAAATCTTAAGCCTTTCTCTTTCCATAACTTAAACTTTCAAATAAAAAAATTCATTCTCTCTATTCTTTTTATCCAAACATTAGAAAAAAGAATAAACTTAGTCAAACATTCTTGTGATTGGTCAATAATGGTCTTTTTTTTTAATGAAACAAAAGGTCCTAAGCCCAAAGAAAGTAAACAAATTAAGACAGAACAATAAATTAGGTCTTAGAGACCCATAACACATTAGCAAAAGTAGAAATAGTGTGAGAAGGATCTAAGAAAGCATGAAGGCCTAGAGATAGGTTGACCAGCTCATAGTCAAGGCCTTTGAATCATACTTGTCAGGTCCTCAAAAAAAAAAAAGGAAATTAATTAAGTGGTGGGTGAGAATTAAAAATGCGGAATTAAAGATGGATCTTTCCCTTATCTCGTTGGAGACTTTTATATAATCTTTGTTTGTTTTTAAATCAGTTATGTATTTTGATAACTAACTGTATGATTGATAATGCAATTCAATAGAGATTAAAAATCAATAAAAATAGCAGTAAACAAAAATTAAAATAAGAATTGAAACACATATTTTTAAAGTGATTTAACTTGAATTGAAATCGCAATTCAAGTCTATTCCACTCGATCTTTCATCAACCGAAAGTTCTCTTCAATTGATTAGAAAAATATCAGGATTACCAGGCTCCTAAACTGCCAATTTTTACAATAATCCACAAGAATTAACAAGCTTCTTGCTAATCTAGAAGAATTGAACACAGGCTCTTCTAAACCTAAGAAAAACACACAAGATTTACAGGTACTTGCTAACCTATACAAGATTTGTAAATCCCTAGAAATCTCAAAGTATAAACAGAAATCAAAGGTGTAAGAAATACAATACCAGGTTGTTTAAGATGCAAATCTTAAACAGACTAATGATAAGCTTGAATAAAAAATGATCCATAAGTTTCATGAAAGTTTTAAAGAATAGCTTTAGAGAAGATAGAAGATGAAGAAGAGAATTCTATGAAAAAAACTTCTTAAGCTCTGAGAGAAAATATTTCTCAATTGTGTATGATACATAATTAACTGTATGTAATCTGTATAAATTGTTATTGATTTTATAAGGAAAAACATTTATATAGACAGAGCAGTTAGATGGTAGTTAGGTAGTTATAACTGCTATAACCGTTCTATAACAAAAAACCGGTTTGTTCATTGATACATCGATGTTACATCGATTGGGGTTTGTTATTTAACTAATGCATCGGTGTGCAATCGATGTATAGTGTATTACTTTTCAGCATTACATTGATGTATGCATTGAAGTAGCAAAAAATCAAACGTTTCAATAAGTCAATTTGAACTGTATAAATAGATGTGACTTCGATTTGAGTTTTCAAAAAAATTTTATACACATCGAAGTAGCTTCAATTTATGTTTGAAAAGTTCTTATGTAAATCGATGTGACTTTGATTTATAGTGTAAAAAACTACTTTACAAAAATGTGATTTCCTTTCAAAATATTTTTTCTCTTCTTCTTTCTTTTCTTGATTTGAAAAGATGTGGATCATCTACTGTATGAGTTTCTTTACAACATAAGCCTAAAAATAACAAAAACAAATAATCTTCTTGTATTTGCATCAAAGTCTTGTTTAACTTCATGTAACCTGAAATCAAATAGAAAT
>JANHAO010010324.1:0-17739 GCA_026873985.1 Saraca asoca
TGCTTCATGATCCGACCAACATTTGCTATTGGCAACAACCTGTCTTGTTCTTTGATGCCGCCATTGTTGTCATTAGAGGAGGAACTGCCTCCGATGTTATTCACCATTTTTTTTTTCTGATACCAAGAAACAAAGTACTTTCTTTTGGGCATTTATTCTAGGTCAGATCACACCCTCTATGTATACTGACATTCTATAAGTAAATAAAAGGGGGATAGTATATTAGAGTAAGTACAATTTTTTAGACCAAAATATTGTTTAGCTTTTTGTCTTCGATAGAAATTTTATCGCAATTTTGGATTAATTGGTGTCTAAAAAGTTTTAAAATTGTATATAACTAATACATTTTTTTTTTTTACATTTATTATTCTCAAATTAGAAATTCTGATTCTGTGATCATGAATGTAAGTATGTATCTGGCTTCTCTTTAAGTAAAAAGAAAAAATCACTCACACAGAATAATTTCATAGGCACACAACTATTTTATCTTATTTTTAAAATAAGAAAATTTAATAACATAGAATAAGTATAAGAATATAATTTACAAGATCTACATGATTACATGATATTTTTACACAAAAAATTCATTCACTAAAAGAATTTTTTTTTGCCTGTATATAAACACTAAGGCACAGTAATATATAATCTGCAACAATTTTACTATAATAAAATTTTTAATACTATTATAATGTTGAAAATTTTAATATTATTATTTATTATGTTTTAACAAATAATTTTTTTTAATTTTAATATTTATTTTATCTTGACATTAAAATATTTTATTTAAAAAATATAATAACAATATATAATAACGAGATTATTTCAATATTACGATAGCAACCAGTATTAGAAATTTTTTTATGTGTGGTTCAATATGACATTTGAATGATGCCGACCTGGTTGGCTTGAACAGTGGGGTGTCATGCTGCAGCTGTTAGATATTTATTTGGGCCTACAAATATTATTAATGATGTATTGTAAGTTATGGAAAAAATTATTTCTTTTAAAGTGATCTTATATGAATTAAATTATTAAAATTAATGACATTTTATTTGATATAAATTTTATAATGTATAGATCCCAAAAATCTTATTTCTAATTTTATGATATGTCAAATTAGAAATAAGAAAAGTTTAAAAATTATTACTCTTTATAAAAGGGTATAAACTTAAAAGTCATTACTCTTTATAAAAAGACATGAACTCAAATGTCATTACTTTTTATAAAAAAATATGAGTTTAAAAATTATTACTCTTCATAAAAGGATATGATCTCAAAAGTCATTACTCTTTATGAAAAAATATGAGTCTAAAAATTATTACTCTTCATGAAGGAGTATGAAGGATATGATCCCAAGTCATATGCATAATTTTCTTTTCTAATATCTTATCATCAGAAAAGAAAATACCTTTTATTCTTCTGGATAAATTATATATAACTTAAAGATCAAGAACTCACAAATTTCTTTATCAAATTTTTCATAAATTTAGGTACACTTCCGCTTTATTCAATCTATTAATAATTTAATATAAAAAATCTTATATTAAAGATGATTTTCGTTTTCAAAATATCTTTCCTTTAAATTTTTAATAGCAGCTCAATCCATTTGTCTGCACACTTTAGACAAAGTTCAACCCCATTTACTATTCTTTGTACTTCCACTGGAATGAAAGTACCGTTGATGGACGCTGAGAAGGCTTTTGGTACAATTGAAAAGAGTGTGAAAGAATGAGAAATCAACGGCCCTGGAAAAGCTCTAAAGTTACAAGTAATTATTAATTAAGTTGATGAGTGCCTACGCTAAAAAGTATAAAATTAATTAATTATGATTTTACAAGTCCACTAGTTTGTATTTAATAAGTTCACTAATGAGATCAAACTATCATGTTTACTTAAAATAATTATTATGTTTAAATGTGAGGATTATATTAATGCAGTTTGCTTGTTTGGTGGATTCAATAAATCTCTAGCTCTGAAAAGCAAAAGCAAAGGCAAACTTGCTAATTTTATTTGTCTCAGTTGATCACGTTTACGTCATCCTATGCGACAGCACAGTAATATTTTCATGTAAAAAAAAATACTAATTGTACTTTATTTCTTTCTTAATTTGATTTCTTTAATTAAAACTACATGTAAAGTTTAATTGAGTTAAACGTACATTTCTTACTCAAAACCCTAATTAATAATCTTATTGATAATGATGAAGTATGGAGGGAAAAGTCTTATTGATGATGATGAAGCCCCATGACGATTAATGTAATTTAAATTTGAAATATGATTATGATTAGATTTAGTATTGTTAAAAGTTATAAATCGATGTAAAAAAATCAATTCATAATATCTGAATTTTATTTGAAATGTAATTACAATATTATATGATATGATTTACAATTTAAATTGTTATTTTAAAACATATTATAAATATTTTTTGAGAAAGATTTGTTTGAATTTAGTTTGTGTCATTTGCTTAGATATAAGGAAAATTGTGAGAGAAGCTGTGGTCATATCTATCATTTTGATGAGTTGAATTGGATTTTTGTTGCCGTACATGATTTTGAAACAAAGCCAGATGATCCCAATTGTCAATGAGCTCCAGTGATGTTGGAACATTCCACTTTAGTTGCACACTTGTATATTGAAAAATCAGGATTCGGCACTTCCGCTCTGTTTGTTTCACTAATTAAAACATTTTCAATACTTATTTTAAACATTAATCAGACACCAACCACCATTTCTTAACCCGTGGTTTTGCAATAAAATATTGCTGATCATCTGCCTAATATATTGGCACGGGAAGTTACCACAAAAATAACTTTTCACATGATTTGCTGCCTTGTATTGAGCAAATGACTGAGACACCAATGGACTTAATTGAAAGATTTGCAAATAACAAACTATTATCAATCATAACTATTAAGAATACATAATCGTTGATTATTTGGGAGAAGGGTTTTTTTTATGACGAAGGCATAAATATAGCAATGGAATGTTTATTGAAGTGGCTGTTTGAGTTTAGAAGTAAGTGTTAGTCCTAAGATTTTACATTATTAGTTTTGATAATAACAAATAATAAATAGTGAATATATATATATATATATATATGTTCAAATAGCAATGCATATCCTTGTGTTATATCTTATTTAATGTGTAGTGCTCTGTCACTTATGGTTAATGAATATATATATATATATATATATTTGAATAATGTATTTTGACAAATTAGATTGGACTAATTATATGGATTTTAAAATTTATATTTATTTTATAGAATTGTTCAAAAAAGAGAATGTGAGTAGTCAAGCTTTGGCAATTCTTATCCTACTCATCTCTAAAAAAAAGTCAAGAAAGAAGAGTTGTTTCAAGTTTTGAAAACCTAGAAGATTGAAACTTTGCATGCTTGGACGTTTTAAGAAATGCTTTAGATCTTCATTGGATATAATCTTTTCTTTTAGGCTTAGGCTTAGATTTTTATCTTAAATAGAGTTTTTCATAATTCAGAATTGAATCTTGTTTTACAAATTCTTAGCATGTTCTATCATATTTTCTTGGTCAGACTTGATTTCACTTGATGAAATCTTTGTTTAGGCCTTGCTTTAATTTAAAAGTAAATGTATTATATTATTTGAATTTAGCTCATTTGTTTGAAATTACTTTTGGGAGGTTTGTTTTAAGATTTTGCTCAAAAAGTTTTTGAAATATTTTCAACAAAAATATTCTAAGATGTTCTTACATGATTTATCAAATTATTTAAACTTGAAAATATGTTTTTGCATTTAAAATATTTTCAATAAAAATATTCCAAGATGTTCTTACATGATTTAATAAATTGTTAATCTTGGAAAAATATTTTTGTATTTGAAATATCACAAAAAAAACCATTCCAATTTATTCTTAAATGTTTAATCATATTCATTTAATTTGGAATTATGTTTTTTTGATTGATTTAAAAGGTTTGAAAAGGCTTTGAATGGTTTTGAAATGAATGTGCAAAATTTATTTTTGATTCTTCAAGCCTACGATTTGAATTGGGCCATTTGAACTAATTTCATGATCATGATTATAAAAACAGGGCAAGTGTTTTTGCTTGGCAATTCAAATAGGGTTTTTACACTTGTTTTTGCAATTTTGATCGTAAGTATCTCAGGAGTGGCAAAAACTTTGCACATTTCAATGATTCAAATTGAATTTTAAACTAGTTTCTGTGATTTGGATCAATGACTTCTAAACCATATTTTCACAATTCAAATCATAATTCTGATCTATTATGGGTGGTTCCCCGTATAGAACAAAACGGGATGAACCTAGTCGAGAAGGGACTCAAATCATTTAGAAGTCAGCTTGCTGGTCGTAAGCATGGAACTTGAGGCGAGCTCAAAAGATAGAAGCCTGTGCCCACTTGGTGAAGCTGATCTCAGGTCACTGAGAAGGGCGAGCTGCGTCTGAGACATTCACCTTACGAGCTCGAGGATTACTCGATGGCACCATATGTTGCATGACCTATGCCCAAATCAAAGGAGCGACCCCCGGCCTCAAGGTTCGGATGAGTCTAATCACCAACCAAGAGCACGCCTTCCTAACGGTAGAACGGCCCTTGAAGAGGAGACAATTGCTTGCAAACCTTGTAGACCTTATTGAGTAGAGTCTGAATTGTCTGTACAGAATAGTTACATGATGTAGCTGATGTATAAGTCGAGAAATTATCATTGTAACCTCCCCTATATCTGTAAAAAAGGGATCAGTCCTTTGTGAGAAAGGAGGGGAGCAAGAGGAAACTCTGTCAAAATATCGAGAGAGAGGCCTAAGGGAAGTTTTGTGAACTATATCTCCGTCTGAATGGTGAAAACCACCACCTTAAAGGCCAATACAAATCAGTGTAGACATAGGCGCCAAACTGGCTTTAGTCAAACCATGATAAAAACACTCCTGGTGCCTTTTTTCCTTCTTCTTCACTCTTTTTCTTGCCTGTTCACTCGCTCCAGCACATATTTCGGGCATTAACTAAGATCTAGGTTCCCTGAACCAGATTTTACAGTCAACATTTTGGCGCTAGAAGGAGGGCTCCAAACCTCAGAGTAGTTCTCCCTCCGTTCTCTGAGATTGGCTAGGCACCCACGATGACAGAAGGAAGAACAACCAAGAGCGTCGATGTTGTCACTAGACGACCAAAAGATCGTATAGAATAGCGTGAGTTATCGCTGGGGGGCTTAACCTCCCCCATGACCAGCGTATCCACTGTCCCAGCAACAGACTCAATCAGTAACAAGGCACTATCAACTTCTCACCAGCCTATTGCCCTTGAGGCTGATAGAGTACAAGCCTGGCATCGGTGTCAAGAAACACTTGAAATCACCCTAAAGGAGGTGGCTGAAATGATTAAAATGCTAGCTCAGGCATGACCCAAGAGGTGCAAAAATTGGCTCAGGTTGTAGTACTTGGAAGGGGTCTATGCCTTAATGTAGAACGCTCCTCATGCCCGTTGGGGGGGGTCAGAAAATCGGCAAGTTTGTAAGAGCCAAGGTGGCCAGTGACCCAAGAACTCACGTTAACCGAAAAGCTCAAGTAGATTCAATCGGGGGCATATCCCAAGCTTCCACCCCAGTGACCAGATGAGAAAGAAAAGCCAGCATCTCCCATCCAGCGGCCTAAAACATGCGACTCGATAATCAAAGAACTCCTCCAAAGGGTAAAATGACTAGAAGAACGTCCTCAAACCTAAGACAACCAAGACCGTTATAAAGGAAGGACCTCATTCACCAGCGAGATAGAGAAGCAACCCTTCCCTCTCAAATTCAAGATCCCTGCGATCTCGCAGTATGATGGGATAGCAACCCCCATGACCATCTGAACTCGTTTAATATCCAAATTGACCTCCAAACAACTAACTCATTGGTCAGGTGTCGAGTCTTCCCAACTACATTTGGGGATATGCCCCAAACTTGGTTCAGGAATCTCCCAACTCATAGCATTGGTAGTTGAGAAGAATTCCAAGAGAGATTTATCAGTCAGTACAAGGCATTAAAAAGGTAACTCACGTCACCTTGCCATCTTGCAATGGTCTTCCAGTGAGAAGATGAACCATTGAAAGACTACATTGTCCAGTTTAGGCACGAGATTAACAACATGGAGAAACCCTCTAATGAGGGTATTTTGATAGTAATCTCTGTGGGACTCCACAAGGATGGAAAGTTTTATGAAAGCATTTATAAGTCCCTAGTGAGAGATCTCATTGAATTCTATGAATGAGCTATCAAAGAGGTCAGGTGGAAAGAAGCCTTTGGTTTGGAAAAGCCTAGAAACAAGGACAATATGAACCACTTCGATCAAAGAGTGAGAGAAGAGATACTCGGAATGGTTACAGTGACTAGCCAATAAAGAAGGCGAGAAGCTAGCTACTTCGGCACCAGGCATGGTATGATGGCTATAGCATTTTGACGGACTCCATCTTCACAGCTAAAAAGGATAGGGAGGATTTTGGAAGGCCCTTACCGTTAAAAACTCGCAACAAGTGCAGATATAGCAAAGATTAGTTTTATGCTTATTATGGTAAGGTCGGGCATGAAATGTCAAGCTGCAGAGCACTCAAAAATGCCATCGAGAGTCTCATTCGAAGAGACCACTTGTGGGACTGCAAATGCCCAGACGATGACTCCAAGATCCATAACAATGACGGCTCTGGTGCCCTGACACTTTCTCTTCTTTTATTTATGTTGTTTAAATGTAAATAGAAGTCTTAGATTTGTTCATAAATTCTGATAGTGAAATTTTGAATGAATTTTCAGGAAACTTAAACACAAATTCAAAAGTTAGCAATTTCACGATATTATTTCTCTAGAGTTCGAAAAAAATTGAAATCCTATACCTGCGAAAAAAATGGGCACAAGACTCATAACATCCACCTAGAGTCTGGCACAGGATTGCCAACCAGGTGCAAGATAATATCAAGTCTGGCACAGGATGGCCAGCATAATCTCAAGTCTAGCACAGGATCACCAGCATCATTTTGATTTGCCATTTTCAGCCTAACACAGGATCACCAGCTGATCCTAATGGTGAAATCACAAAAATGCAGCTTTCATGCAGCCTACTACGCCTAGCTTTCATACGGCCTACTACCCGTAGCTCTCATGTAGCCCACTACCCATAACTGTCATGCAACCAATTCAGGGACCCACTCTCAATCAAGCTTACATGCTTGAGTGTGTATTTTGATCATTTCTAAATGTACATCACCTTATATGGGTTGATGCGGCTAATTGGCCATTCTATATGGCTTGTATCCTTTTTTGTCACGAATCATGAGCTTAAATTTATTTATATATACTCTCCTACTATTAATCAAGATCGAATAACCCATGTGATATATGTTCAGTTCAAATACTTATTGAGCTGTCATTTGCAGGAAATTGTTCGCAACAATTAATCGATTTCCTGGAAACTTTTTATCGCAACATTCAAGGAAAAACAAAGAAAATGATGTTGTTCAATATCTTTTGTCATGAGATGAATTTTTACAAGGTTCAAAGTGAAGAATGAAGTTTAAAACAAATTACAAAAATGACAAAGTCAACTACAGAGAAGATTAATCTTGAGGAACCAAGCCCTAATCAGAAGTCGGCTCAGTGCTCAGGGCAGACAAAGTATCCCTTGTCAGATCATTCGGAGGCTCTATGACCTGTGGGCTTATCTCTTTGGTGACAGCACTCTTAGTGAGAGGGTCTCAGCTCGTAGATGTCATACCATTGTTAGAAGATTTACTTTTGGTGGCTTTTTTCTTCTTAAAATCATCAACAGTACTCAAAACCTCCAGCCCAAAAAAGGAAAAATCCAAATTTGGGTGGTGCTTCCATAGGATGTATAAGAAGAAGGAGCTCATCTTAGACTCCACGTCTTCTACTGCCTTTGCGATCTCTCAGTAATTGTGGCTATGATCTGATCAACCTCTTCTTGCTTAAAGGCAATCTTTTTCCTAGCCACCTCAAGTTCAGCTTTGGTAACCTCTGCTCGTCGTGCAGTAGCTTCAGACCTTCGTAACGTTGAGTCAAAACCCTAAAATGCTATATCGCGATCTCTTCTCATCCCCACCAGCTCCTCAATGGCTCTGTTAAGTTCTAATTTGATGGCTTCGCGATCTGCTTCCTCACGAGCTAGAGCCTCCTCAACCTCTTTCCAAGCGGCCTCAGCATTCCGTGCCCTATCCTCCATTTCTTGGGCCATGGTGGCCATAAAAGCCAAATCCTTTACGCATTCTTCTTTTTAGCTGATTAAAGTGACTCCCTCATCTTCACCGCTCCTAGAAGACCCTGAAAAGTGAATCAAGTTAGGCCTCAAAAGAGCAAAAGAGAGACAAGATAGTAAAACATGATTTACCAGCATAATCTCGAGTGTGGTGAAACGCGTTAATCCCCCATTTAAGATTTTTGTCTCCAATGGTCGGGGACTAGAATGAGATCTCAAGATATCTGACAAATTCTCCCAGACAAAGTCAAAGTATCCTTGCATCCTAAGGCCAATGCTTGGTTGGGGCTCCTCTACTGCCTCCTCACGAGCCGTTTGCTTTGAACTGCTAGCAATCCTCTACCCTTTACTCAATCTTCATTTCTTGGCAAGAGGACTAAATGAAGTCGCAATCCTAACTGCCTCAGCCACTTCACGGAGAGAGGAGGGAACTGGCTAAATGAAGAGGCATTGTAGTCACCCCAGGAAGAGGCTGGTTTGGATCAGTGGGGGCTACCATAATAGCAAGACCTGGAAAAGTAGCAGTGACCCCAAGTTCTTCTAAATCATCAGAGGGAAGGCTTTCAAAGACAAGCGTCACCATTTCTTCATAATCTTTAAAGTAAGCTGATCCAATTTCCCTCACTCGACGAGCCCCCGATCTTCGTAGTAAGCTCAACGTTCAACGAAGGAACTAGCCCATGAGCTCAAAATTCATTGTCATCGAACCTCAGATCACTCTGTAGATCGCTAGTAGTAGCAAAGCAACACATCACCTCAGCCTCTTTAGCTTCAAGTGATGGTTTCACTTTGCTAGCCCCCACTGCAAAAATAAGATAAAGCGTTAGAAACAAAATACAAAGTCACTAAAAGCTCACATAATCACAGTTCGCTTACTTGGTGTCAGAACGAAGTCAAAGTTATGAAAGGAATGCAAGGACGGGCACGAGATGTAGAACCAATGGGTCTTAGACTGGCCAACATTTGATTTGCCCTTAGCCTCTCCTTGAGGCAAAGCCCTCTTAAACTCAAAATTTTGAGTTGATAGATAGTGAATCCCATCTGAAGAGCTCGTACTTCTCATGCTATAAAGATGGCATAAGACCTTTGTGGACGGGAGAAGAAGGCTGCTCCTCAAATACATGAGTGCCAAAGAAACAACTTAGGTATAAGAATTTGGAGTCAACTGAGCATGAGAAAGCTTTAGTTTATTTAAAAAATTAATAATGAAAGGATGAATTGAAAATCTAAGCCTGGCATCAAGGTGGTAAGGGCTGATCACGATAAACCCTTGAGGAGGGTGAGCTACATGATCATCACGAGAAGGTGCCATGAGGCGACAACCTTTTGGGATATGAAAGCTTTCTACTATGCCCAAGAGCTCGCACAACTCGATGGATGAAGGATAGTGATCGAAAATTGAGCAGTCCGAGGAATGGCTAGTAGTTCGCAGCCCCACACTAGGCTCAGGCTAAGGAACGGGCTGTTTGGCAGCCTCGTAATTCTTAAAAACCATACCAACTGAGGGGTACATCGGCTCCTCATTGCTAGCTGAGGACTCGGGCTCGGTACTCCCTATCTAGTAATCATGACACTTATAGGCTGCCATCTGTGCAAAGTATAAAGAAAAAAAGGAACAGGTTAAGCCACTGAAGGCAAATCCTCCCCGGGATAACTATCCAAACAAAAATTCTTTATGCAGCAAACCACAATGTGCACCAAACCATCGGGACAAATATCAAGGCTATCGGAAAACTTGAAGGGGTTTGGATAATAGAGCCCGTCTGGGCCACTAAATCTTTAAAGAGGAAGAAAATCCTAAATAGCAATCTACAAATTGGGGATTAGCAGACGAAATGTCTGACAGCAAACTAACAAAGATTAAGCTAAAATCACAGAAGCAAAAGATTAAGAAAGCTTACCATAATAAAGAAACAAAACAAATCCTAGAATGATCAGTGAAAGGAGAAGCTTCTGATCAAGAACGATCTATACATTGCTACGATAAAGCAAGAACCAATGGGGTTGGGAGTTGAGTCCAGTAACTACTGCTCGAAAGATTGAGGATCAAGAGTACCAGGGCACAAAAATGTGAAAGGAATGAACATTTTATCCTGATTTTATAGCACCTACCTATCAACCGTTGGATCTGGAAATTGACCAATTGCCTAATATCTGATAGTCCAGAAGAGTTCCTAGGATACAACTTTTGCCGAAATGGTAGCCCTGGGAAAATGTGTTCATTAAATAAGAAAAATGATGGTGGGCATAGGACAACAAAGCGAAAACTCAAAACGATGATGCCATGTTTTCTGACCCTGATTAAAGAACTGTAACTCCTAGCCCGCTAAGTAAGCTGAGAGTTGGGGGGCTAATGTTACGGGTGGTTCCTTGTATAGAATAAAACGGGATGAACCCAGCTAAGAAAGGACTTAAATCATTTAGAAGTCAGCTCGCTGGTCGCAAGCATGGAACGTGAGCGAGCTCAAAAGATAGAAGCCCGTGCCCACTTGGCAGAGCTAATCTCGGGTCGCTGAAAGGGGCGAGCTACGTCTGAGACATACACCTTACAAGCTCAAGGATTACTCGATGGCACCACATGTCGCATGACCTATGCCCAAATCAAAGGAGCAACCCCTGACTTCAAGGTACGAATGATTCTAATCAGCAACCAATAGCACGCCTTCCTAGTCCATAGAATAACCCTCGAGGAGAAGACACCTGCCTACAGACCTTGTTGAGTAGTGTCTGAATTGTTCTTACGAAATAGCTATATGATGTAACTATTGTACAAGTCAAGAAACAACCATTGTAACCTCCCTTGTATCTATAAAAAGGGGATCAATCCTTTGTGAGAAAGGAGGGGAGCAAGGGGAAACTCTATCCTAATACTGACAGAGAGACCTGAGGGAAGTTTTGTGAACTGTATCTCAATCTGAATGGTGAAAACCACTACCTTAAAGGCTAATACAAATTAACATGGACGTAGAGGCCAAACTAACTTTAGCTGAACCACGATAAAAACACTTTTGGTGCCTTTTTCCCTTCTTCTTCACTCATTTTCTTGCCTATTCACTCACTCACAGCACATATTCGGGTGTTGACTAATATCTGGGTTCCTTGAATCAGATTTTACCCTCAACATGATCGCAAGAAAATTTGGACTTACCAAATGTTTACACATTTCAGCGATTAGAATCAAATTTTACACTATTTTCTATGATTCAAACCGATGGATTTAAATCTAAATAAGATTCTAATTAGAATTCAAATTTTGAATTTTGGTTATGATCATGATTTTGATCACAAGTTCAATTTTTTCAATAACGGCTAGTTTTGTTATGTTTTGTGCTCTCTTGATATAAATACCCTATTCACACATTCTCTCAGTTGTAAATCTCTACTTCCTAAGAAGCAAATATTCTCTTTTTATTTGTACTTCAACTCTATATCTAATTTCTTTTATATGAGCTAGATTTGATTGATTCCATATCTATTGAGCTCTCATTGATGAATGAGTTTGTGGGATGCTCTTTTTTTTATTATTATTGAAATTTGCTAAGCATTTTGTGCTTAATTGTTTATCATTTTGCCTAGAAGTTGATTTGCTTGAAAGAAATGATTTCCATTTATGAATGTATTCACTGAAGCCTTGCTTATATATAGTTAAATGAGTTGCTTTGTATAAATGTTTTGATTTGTTATTTCTTTGTGCAAACATTTTCATCAAACTATCTTGGATTTGCTTGAATTAAAACTATCCTATAACTTTCCAAGATTAAGAGATTTTCAAAGAAAACACTAAAGATTATGAAAATTTTCAAAACACCCTATTCGCCCCTTCTTGGATGTAGGTTACCTTGTCTTACAATTGGTATTGGAGCTATGGGCTCTTGTTTAAAGAACTTAACCATCTTAAGAAGATCCATAGCAACCATTGATGGCACCTCTTTAAAAGAAATTTCCATTGATGGCACCTCTTTGAAAGAAATTTTTGATATTTCAAAATTTACAATGTTTGAATATGTTGATATTTATAAATCCTTATTCTTTGATGGTTCTTATTTTAAGGTTTGGAAAGGAAAAATAGAGTACTTTTTATGAGCTTTTAATTTATATTTATAGGATATTATTGAGGATAGTTTTACCTTCAAACCAAAGAGTGAATGGGATGATGATTAGAGAATGGATTTGCTTTGAACATTAAAGTTATGCAAATTTTGCATAATAGTTTGTGTGACAATGCTTATGCCAAAATTTCTAAATGCTCTAATATTAAAGAAATTTGGGACACTTTCAGTGCTTTCTATCTTAATAACTTTATTTTTATTGACAAGAGTGTTTGTGTGGAGTATAAAATGGAAAAGCAAATAGAAGAAGATGTTGTCAAGGAAATTCTTTAAGAGGATTTGCAAGAATGTGAAATGTGTTCAATGTCTCCTAATGAAGAATTTCAAGAGAAAGAAAATGATGGTTCCAAAGAAGAGTTAATCAAACTTCAAATGGAAGAATCAAGCTCTTTAACTCAAAAGGACTCAAAATGAAGTGGGTGCCAAAAAGTTCTCATATCACTTTAATTATGTAGTAGAATTCTTACAGAGGTGGACAATTTAGTCAAGAAAAGAAAAGCTTTTTCAAAAGAAAAAGGTAGAAAAAGAAGGATTGACACAACCAAAACTTCTCAAACACACACTAATTAATGCCAAAGCTTAAACATCTCAAAAGAAATAATGAGCAAGAAAGAGTCATCCTTTCATTACAAAGAATGAGATATCAAATTTTCAAACTTCTTGTGTTACTTTATTTGATATTCATTAAAATATAGGTGAAACTATTCCAAAAAATGATAGAAAAAGAAAGATTGACACAAGTATAACTTCTTAAACACACACTAATGTAATGCCAAAGTTTAAACATCTCAAAGAGAAATAATGGGTAAGAAAGAGTCATCTTTTCATTGCAAAGAATAAGATATCAAATTTGCAAACTTCTCGTACTACTTTATTTGATATTCATTGAAAAAGAGACAAAATTGTTCTAAAATAAAAGCATTGCATGAAGATTATGTTTTATCTTGATCAAAATCATATTTACATATGAGATACTATCTTGTATACATGATTTACTTTATCTTTATATACTCTTGGCTCTCTAATAATATAACTAACTATAAGGGTTTGCAATGCTTAGCATATGTTTCCTTGAACCTTATTGTCTATTTCATAAATGGGGAATATATGCAAATTCTGTAAAAATTGATTTCCAAGAATATAATTCTTTGTAGTCACTTTTTTATCTTGATCAATCTTTCAAGAGCATATTATATTAATGTGCATATAATCATCATGGATCCAAGTCTTGGTTGGGTACCAAAGAAATTGTCTAGATTTGTTTTGTAGAAAAGATAAGTAATACTTCCCCAAACACAACATGGAAATGGAAGACAAATTCAACTTAAGGGTAGTCCAAATCAACTCTCAAATGAGTCAACTTCCATAAAGAGAAATGTTAAAGATTAAACATGTCATTACTATGATTGGCTTTATATCTTTCTTGAGTTTAAATAGTTAAAGATTAAATGTGTCATTGCTATGATTGACTTTATCTTTAAAATGATACATCCTTTTTGTGCTAAAAAAAGGTAATCACTCTTATCAAGGCAAATATGTTACCAATACTTCTTCAAAGTATTATGTGTTTATGTTTGAATTTGAATTCAATGACCATACTTATTTTAAACAGAGCTCATCTCTTTACAATTGGGTGTTAGTGGTGAATATTTGTGATTTCATATTTTTTAAAATCAAAAGTCTTATTCTTCAACTTTTTTTTAATAAAAATAATTCTTGTTACTTTCAAAATAATTTTTATAAGCTTTTTTTTATTTCCTTGTTTTAAAGTTGCTTAGCTAATGCTATAATACTTGCTACATACTTTCTATCAACCTTAAATATGTTTTAAGAAGTGATTAAATGTTGCTTAAAGTTAACCGTTCCTTGAAGAATCTATAGAATTTGTTCTATACATAGGGAAAGCTTGATAGTTTTAATCTCTTTTTATCCTATTTATCCTTTCATGATATTTACTTGAGCTATGCTTTCTAATTGCTTGGAACATGTGCTATTTTTTTTTTTCATGAAGGAAATTTTGAAAGGAGATATGCATACATAAAAAGTTTTCAAATAATTATTCTTTGATCTTTTTCAAAATTAGTGTAAAAACTCATGGATTTCAAATTGCTTAAATGTTTGAAAATAATATTAGCTTTCATGTTTCTTCTAAACTTCTTTTCAATGCTTTAAATCACACAAGTTTGAATTTTTATAAAAGTGTTGATAAAAGAAGGAGAAAGTCAATTGTATTTGTTGGATTGAGAAATAATTATTTTTTCTATGCTTAAAAATGATTATATTTTTTTAGTGAACATATATGTCTTAATCTCACAAGTACTTCATATTTTCATTTTTTTTAAAGGGAATATTATTTTTGAAACAAGACAAAATCAATGTTATTTTATTAAAGGGGAGAAAATTATTTTTAAAATGTTTCTTGTATATACTTTAGATATCTTGATTGCATATCAAGCTTACATATTTGTGTGAATTATAGATAATTAAGCATGATTCCAATCTTGTTATCTTTGCTAAACAATAACTTTTTTTTGTTTACTTTTGTTTTGCCTCATCAATTGTCAATCTTGTTATCTTTACATATATTATTTGATGAGGCAAAACAAAAGTAAAAAAAAAAAAAGTTATTGTTTAGCAAAGCTAACAAGATTGGAATCATGCTTAATTATCAATAATTCACAAAAATATGTAAGCTTGATATGCAATCAAGATATCTATAGCATATACAAGAAACATTTTAAAAATAATTTTTTGTCTTTTAATAAAATAACATTGATTTTGTCTTGTTTCAAAAATAACATTCCCTTTTAAAAAAAAAGAAAATATGAAGTACTTGTGAGATTAAGACATATAATAAGAATTTAAAAAGTTATTGTTTGATGATTGTTTACATATTCATCTTTTTACTTTATTTTCATTTTTTTACTTTTGTTTTGCCTCATTTGCTCGATGATTGTTTTCATATAATCATGGTATGATTTTTTTTTTTAAATCTTGTTAGGATCATATCAAAAAGATATATGTCTTTAATTTCAAAAGATGAAAATTTTTTCTTGCAATGTTTCTTACATTTTAAGCTTATTTTATCTTTTTATAGACAAAACAAAAAGATAGATTTGATAGTGAAAAATAGGGAAAAGTTAATATCTTTCTTTATTTGACATCACTTATTTCAATATGTTTGTTTAACCTTTTTGTTGATGTCAAATAAGGGATAAAGAAAATGAATAGAAAAATATGTTGTGCTCTTAATGTTTTAAATTCTTATTGAGCTTATTATTTTTAAATCTTTATCTTGAAAACATTTTTCTTTGGTGATTTGTTATCATAAAAAAATGGGGGAGATTGTTAGCCTTAAAACTCTATATCATTAGTTTTTAATAATGACAAATGGAAAATGATGAATATATATGTTTAAAAAGCAATGAATATCCTTGTGTTATATCTTATTCAATGTGCTCAGTGTTATATCACTTACAAGTGTTAATAGGCATGCTATGTTGTGATTAAAATATATATATATATATGATAAGATTGTAATATATGCTCTTGTGCTAATTTGTTTTAATTATATATTTGAATAATGTATTATGATAAATTAGATTAGACTAACTATATGAATTGCAAAGTTTATGTTTATTTAATAAGATTGTCCAAAGGAGATATTGTAAGCATTAGAGTTAAGTTTTGGTAATTCTTGTCGTGCTCATCTCTACAAGAAAGTCAAGAAAGAAGAGTTGTTAAAGTTTTAAAAATTTAGAAGATTTAAGCTTTATAAGTTTGGACCTTTCAAGAAATGCCTTAGGTCTTCATAGGGTATTGTCTTTTCTATTAAGCTTAGACTTTCTTCTTAAATAAAGTTTTTTGATGATCCAAAGTTGAATCTTGTTTTACAAGTTCTTAGCATGCTCTATCATGTCTTCTTGGTAGGGCCTAGTTTCATTTGATAAAATCTTTATTTAGAACTTGCTTTAGTTTAAATGTAGAGATATTAGATTATTTGAATTTAGCTCATTTGTTTTAAAATATTTTTGAAGGTTTGCCTGAAGATTTTGCTCAAAAAGCTTTTGAAATATTTTCAACAAAAACATTCCAAGATATTTTTACATGATTTATTAAATTGTTAATCTTCGAAAAATGTTTGTGCATTTGAAATATCACACAAAAAAACATCCAATTTATTCTTAAATGTTTTATCATATTCATTTAACTTGGAATTATGTTTTTGAATTGATTTAAAAGGTTTGAAAAGGTTTTAAATGATTTTGAAATGAATTTGTAAAGTTTATTTTTTATTCTCTAGGCCAACAATTCAATTGGGGATTTTGAATTGATTAGGTGATCATAATCGCAAGAATAAGGCAAACGTTTTTGTTTAGTGACTCAAATGGGGTTTTTACTTTTTGTGATTTTGATGGTAAGGATCTTAGGATTTGCAGGAACTTTGTACATGTTAGCAATTTGAATTGAATTTTAAACTAGTTTTTGCAATTCGAATAAATAACTTCTAAACTATGTTTTCACGATTCTAAACACAAGAAAATATGGACTTACCATACGTTTGCACATTTTGGTGATTAGAATTGAATTTTACACTATTTTTTATTATTCAAATCGATGAATTGAAATCTAAACACAATTCAGATCTATATTCAAATTTTAAATTTGCGATCATGATAGCGATTCTGACCGCAAGTTCAAATTTTCCAATAATGGCTAGTTTTCTGTGTATTGTGCTCTCTTGCTATAAATTCGCTCTTCACATATTTTCTCAACAACAAATCCCTAATTCCTAAGAGGTAAACATTCTCTTTTCATCTGTGGTTCAACTCTTTATCTAATGTCTTTTATATGAGCTAGATTTGATTGATTTTATACCTATTAAGCTTTTCAATTTGTTAATTTGAATTGCACAGTTCTTTAAATTTCCATCATATGTTTCAAACACATCCAGGTTTTCTAAGGTGAGCCTTACTTAGGTTAGAAAAAGTGACTGAGCTATTTGTTTTCTCTTTTTGAGTGAGTTGTTGAACTTCTCAAAGGGTTTTTTGATTATGGTTGAGTAACCATTATAAAGGCTTCTCCTTATGCCAGTTTAAACTTGGAGGGACTGATATTTAGTGGTTTCAAGCTTGTTTGAGAGCTTGAAAATGGATATACACCTTGAATACTATTTTTTAAGGGGGAACAAGTAATTATCTTAAGTTTTAATCTCTCTACCCTTTCTCTTTTTATTTTTTAGCAATTTATATTGTGATATATATTTTTGCTTTTATTGATAAATGAGGTTGTGGGATGCTCTATTTTTTTTATGAGTTATTTCTATTTTACCCCCTAGAAAACAAACTATTGTCATTTTCCCCCCTCAAGTTTAACAAAATATCAAAATACCCCC
>JANHAO010010325.1:0-17742 GCA_026873985.1 Saraca asoca
AATCATAATAGGAAAAATTTCAATTAATTATTAAAGATCATAAGTGTGGTGAAACCTCAATCCTAGGCTTTTAGAATTACACTTTGCTTATTATTTACTTACTACTATTTCATTTAGTTTCTTTATTACTTTTGTTATTCTTCTTTGATTTAGTCAACTTAAATTGCAAACTCTGGTAATTGATAACAAGATCCCTATGGGATTTGACCCGTATTCTTCAGAATCTACTCCAACTACACCGTGCGCTTGCAAAAAATAACATATCAAAGTTATCTTTCCTTTTTTTTTTCTATTGATTTAAACTTGAACTCTATAAAATAGTTAGCCAGAGCTTTTTCTACCTAGATAGACTAGACTGATTTCACAAATCTTAAAATAAAGCATGCTCAGTGGCTTCTAAAAGGGGAGCTTTGCTGAGGAATATAAGAAGAATGAAATTGAAAACATCGGGTCCTGTAATTATTCTTCTTTCACCTTCTAATCAAAATGAATCTACATAATTTCCTTTCAAAAAAGCAGCCTCTTTCCAAGTTCCTATTTTATCCAATTTTTACAAAGAAATGCTTATCTTTCCTTTTTTTTTTCTGGTCTAACTCTGAAGCATTGGCTTCTTGTATTTATATAAAGATTATCGAATAAAAAGTTCTCTATCTCATTTCTTGGAATATCACAATAACTAGATGGAATTTTGTCTAGAATTAGTGACAACATATTGTAAAGAAATTAATGGAGCTGGCACTCTTATTAGCTGTACAATGATTATAAGGAATTATTTTCAAAATGGTATTTTAAAAACTATACAATGATTATTACTGTAAAATAATATACAAAAAGAAGCAGAGAAACCCTAAGATCCAATATCGTTGCTTGTTTTTTATACCCTGTATCTAAGCTAAACTCTTAACCATTGAAATTCCACATAAACAATGACTTCTTTCTTATGTGTATTTTTATTTGCAGAAACTAAACAAACTTTGCTTGTTTTTATTGGTAATTATGCTTTTTATTCATAGGAAGAAGATATTTTGAGGAGAAAAGAAACTAAAACTAACGAATACAACAACTATAAGACACACAATTTAAGCCATTATAACCTTTTCTTATTGTATCCTATCTATTAAAATGTCCCACATCAGTTAATTGTGGTGTAAAAATGCTCTTTATAAGTGTTGAGCAATCCTCCTCCTTATAAGGTACCTTTTAGGAATTAGAGTTAGACTCACATTTCTTAAGATGGCATCAAAGTGCCATCCTTTGTGGCTTTTTCTCCACCCACAGTGTGTTCATTCCTGCAAATTTTATGCTCCAGTTGTTCAATCTTGGGCATGAGGGGGTGTGTTAAAATGTCCCACATTAGTTAGTTGTAGTGTAAAAATGCTCTTTATAAGTGTTGAACAATTCTCCTCCTTACGAGATACCTTTTAGGGATTAGAGTTAGGATCACATTTCTTAAAACTATCAATCACATTGAATATCAAAATTTTTCTTTATCTTATCTATCTGTTTAGCTGGACTTCTAGGGCTACTACATTCTTCTTGTTGTTGATTGAAACATATGTTTTTGTCCCATTAGATTTTAATTCCATGCATAAGACAGAAGTTTAATGAATTTTTGCTCCTGTACAACCAATAAAATACACTAGCTCATATAGGAATTAAGATTTCTACATCTTGATTATTGCGTTTGATAATCATAGTTTAATGAATAAGCTAAGATTAGATAATTATACTTTAGTAGGCCAAAGATTACTTAATCACGGGATTAGCTCACTCTTAGTCTGGCTAAGTTGGCCATTTGAGCACCACATTAAAGTAGTTTTGTTTTTTAAAAAATAATACTCTATTGTGTTCTCTTCTATTCATGATTTTAAATTGTGATTAGTGTAAAAAATGCAGTTTCATAAAATAGTTTATGACAATAATATTTTATGTAATATTGTGAATGATGTAGGGAAATCTTACTGGTGAAGAAGAAAAACAAGATGATGGACTATTAGATAATGACTTGCTAAATATGAATGATGTAGAGGATCTACAAGCAGAATGAACCATATTTTATATTAAAATTTTCATATACTATTTAAAAAATTAATATATGTTTAAGTATAATGTGATTCAGGCTTCTTGCTATTTTTAAATATTATTAATTTGTTGAGTGAATTTCTCTAGGTAAAATTGTATTTTGAGTTTGAAACAATAAATACTTAATTATTCTTGACACTGGATTTTGGTTTTGATCCAAACTCTAGCCAATGGGGGATTCTTTTGGGATCTCAAACTGTTATCTGGTTCTCAAACAGGAAATTAGCAGAATAAGCAAGAAAGGAAGGAAGAGCAGCAGGGAAACACAAGATTTTTTAATGTGGTTTAGCCAAATCTGGACGGTACTAGACCCTACATCCACGGTAGTGTATTAATCTAAGAATAGTTTTACAAAGTTTCGGTACTCAGACCCCCCTACAATGCATCTCCTTCCTGTATTTATAGAGGAGAGAAGGTTACAATTGTAATTTTACATGTAATAAATCTTTTACATCAATATTTAATGTACAAGACCTAAACATAAATCCTGAAATTTAGCTACTATAGATTACCTTCTGCAGGTGGGCCCTGTATGTCTGCTGGACAAAGTGTGATTTATCTTCTGTCTAGCGAGCTCTCAGGTTATCGATTGCGTCTTGCGAGCTAGATCCTTCAGTCTGGGGAAGTGCCTGTCTTCAGGATAGTAAGGTCGAGCTTATCTTGTCAAGAGCGGGCTCGAGCTGGGAAGGTCGCTTCACGATATGAACTAAAGGTATAGTGACCTGAGTACTTCCCGAATTGGGTCTTCACCACGCTTGTGTTGCTCTCAGGCCCATTAAGGATGATCCAATTTTCACATATAACATAAGCCCCCTAGCTCTTAGCTCGCTTCATGGGCTGGGAGTTGAGACTTTTCGACATCATTTTGGTCAAAGTCCTCTCTGAGACCAGCATTTCATCTATTCTAGGCTATGCTTTCTATGGCATGTGTTTGATGATCGCTGGTGAGTCAACCTCAGCCCTTCTCAAGATAATAAATGATGGTGGTTAGGGGGGATGAATCTGGGCTCTTTGATGGAGCCAAACTTGGCTCTATTTAAGGGAGGGGGAACCCCTTCTGCCTCTGTACTGTGCAAACAATGAAGATTCCAAATAAACTTCCATTACTTCTGGTATTTTGGCTCTCCACCGGGGCATGTATGGTCTATTGCATATAGAGTTTAGAAGATTTGGCTTCTCTAATAACATGGAGGGATCTCATACCATACGGATCTTGGATTATGTCCTCTCGACATCGCCGTGAGGCAATTATTTAGCCAACCAAGTTCCTGGTGCTTCCTGATTTGCTTCCTTCACGAATCAGAACAGGAGTTGGAGTTTGAAAAAATAAGGAGTAGTTGTGCTGCTGCCGGAGGAGCATTGGAAGGAAAAATTTGAGGATCTCAGTGGGCTTAAGAGCTCTAATAAGTTAGGGTGCGTCCCTTTGCAGCCAGCCCTTCTTCTTAAAAGAGAATTAGATATAGCTTTTCCTTTGTATTTTTGGCTTTCTGATGTAGTTTTACCTCGTTGAGGGTTTTTAGTGAATAAGATTTCCTTTTGCGATCTCAACGTAGTGTCTTTATTTTCTCCGCATCTACAATAATGCAAACTTAGGCAAATGTTTGTGGCATGCAATGATAAGCTCAGATAGCCAATCGGCCTAACGTTTTTGAACACAATAGTCATAAGTAATACTTTTTGCATGCGTGACATGAACTATTTGCAAAAGAATTATGCACAACTAGAATGTCGCATGAGAGCTGCAAACAGTTAATCACACGGGAGTTGTAGACAACTAATCACATGAGAGTTACGAACTAGAACAATGTTATTTGCCTTAAGTAAATAATTAGGTCATCAATTTCTTACACTTTAGCGAGCGCGCAACTATGCTAACATTGAGTGTTTAAGAGCACCTCCTCACCTCTGTGAGCACGCAGCCACGCTGGTAAAGTAAGTATTTTTTAGTGCCTCCGCACCTCAACGAGCACTCAGCTACGCTGGCAAAGTGAGTATTTTTTGGTGCCTCTGCACCTCAGGCATCACGCAGCTACGCTGATAAAGTGAGTGTTTTTTAGTGCCTCTGCACCTCAGCGAGCGCGTAGCTACATTGGCAAAGTGAGTGTTTTTTAGTGTCTCTGCACCTCAGTGAGCACGCAGCTATGCTGGCAAAGTGAGTGTTTTTTTAGTGCCTCCATACCTTAGTGAGCACGCAACTATGCTGGCAAAGTGAGTGTTTTTTAGTGCCTCTACACCTCAACGAGCCCGCAGCTACACGATAAAGTGAGTATTTTTTAGTGACTACGCACCTCAGTGAGCACGCAACTATGCTGGCAAAGTGAGTATTTTTTTAGTGCCTCCACACCTCAGTGAGCACACAGTTACGCTGGCAAAGTGAGTATTTTTTAGTGCCTCCACACCTCAGCAAGCATGCAGCTATGCTGGCAAAGTGTTCATCAATTCATCTCCAGAATGAGCTCTGGGGGCCCCTATTGGACCAATGGTCACCATTGGTACAAAGGTACCCAAGAATTCAAAAGGAGTTGGCTGCATGCAAACTATAAAAAATGATAATACTTGATAGTAGAGGGCAGGATAAAGAGATCAAACCAATCAGAAAACTTTTAACAAAGCAAAAGAAAGTATTTACATTCACTCTTTTTAGGGTACATTATCAATGTATGACTTGAATCGAGCCCCTCGACTCCTAGTCGGCACTTTGCTGGGGGAACAGGGGTTGCTACCCCATGGGCCATGCCATGTACTCCCTTAAGCGTCCCCTTCTGATCAGGTCTTCAATAGTGTTCCTAAGAGCCAAATAGTTTGAGGTCCTATGACCAGCCTCATTATGATAGGCACAAAACTCATCTTTATTCCTTTGCTTGAATGGAGTTTTCAGGGGTTTAGGTCTTCCAAAGTCTTCACTATCTCTCTCCGCCAGGTAGATTTTATCTTGGGAGTCCAACAAGATGCTATACTGCTCGTGGTGGTCAGAATACTGAGGTTGTCCACCTCCAGGCCTCGGACTTCTTCATAGTTTGCTTAGCAGGGTGATCCCCCTGGCCCACGTCGCCCCTCTTTTTGTCGCAAGAGGAGTTAGCCTTTTCATCTTTTTTGTCAGACCTTTTCGAGCTAAAGGTTTCTTCCCACTTAATTTGCTTAGTAGCTCGCTCATAGAACTCGGTAAGGTCCTTCACCGGGGACTTATACAGATTCTTGTACAACTTTCTATCTTTGTGAAGTCTCGTGGAGATAGTTGCCAGCATGGTTTCTTCAGATGGATCCTTCACTAAATTGGCTTCAAGCCTAAACCTAGCAATGTAGTCTTTGAATGACTCATGCTTGCGCCGAAAAACCATTGCAAGATGATAAGGGGCACAAGCTATCTTTTTAGTGCTTGATACTGGCCGATGAGTTTCTGTTGGCAATTTTCCCAACTACTAATTGAACGAGCGGGGAGGCTTCTGAACCAAGCTCGAGGTACACCTCCCAATGTGGCCAAAAACACTTGGCCCTTAATCAAGGGATCAGTTGTCTATAAGTCCATTTGAACATTAAATGCATCCAAATGATCATATGGATCAGAGTCTCCATTGTATAGTGGAATTGATGGGACTTTAAGCTTAAGGGGAAGAGTTCAGGTCTCGATTTCCTCGAAGAGTGGTGACCATTCTTATAGTGAGCTCAATCACTAAGAGCTTGAAGACGCTCCTCCAACTGGATTATTTTCTGGAATAGCTCCCTGACCAACGCGTCTCATGCCTCAGATTGTTGGCTGGGGGATTGCTGGAGTCTTTGATCTTCATGGTCGTAAGAGTTGTGACCTAGAATTTTTCCTTGCGAGTAATGCACTGAAGAATTCTCTAGGTTGGGATTGCCCGAACATCCAACTTGCTGCTGCTGGTGAATATCCATGGGTGTTGTGACTTCGACCTGTCTCTGCACACCCTGTGCTAACATTGTGACTACTTTGGTTAGTTCTCCCATCACATTTTCCAATCTTTCCTGATGCTGGAGCCAAATCTGCATTCCATCAGCACCGTTGGTAGTAGGGTGGGTCAAATAGAATTGGCTAGGGTGAAGTCAACAGTTGTGCTAATGATGGGAGTGGTGGAAGAGTCTGTTGTTGAGACATGCCCTTTTGGAGGGTTGAGCTATGCATTTGAAGCTCTAGTAGTTCTTCCCTTGGCCATTGCAATAAGAAACAAACCAAAACAGGTGAGATCCCCATAGACGACACCAAAAATCTTAACGTCAGATATTGGTTTTGATCTAAACTTTGGCCAATGGGGGATTCTTTTGGGATCTCAAACTGTTATCTGGTTCTCAAATAGGAAATCAACTGAATAAGCAAAAAAGAAAGAAAGAGTAGTAGGGAAACACAAGGTTTTTTAACGTGGTTCGATCAAATTCGGACGATACCATACCCTACGTCCATGATAGTGTATTAATCTAAGAATAGTTTTACAAAGTTTCGGTACTCAGACCCTCTACAATTCATCTCCTTCCTATATTTATAGAAGAGAGGAGGTTACAATTATAATTTTTCATGCAGTAAATCTATTATATCAGATTTAATGTACAAGACCTGAACAGACAGTCTAAATCTTGAAATTCAACTATTGTAGATTGCCTTCTACAGGTGGGTCCTGTATGTCTACTAGGTGAAATGTGATTTGTCTTCTGTCTAGCGAGCTCTCAAGTCACCAGTTCTGTCTTGCGAGCCAGATCCTTCAGTCTGGGGAAGTGCTTGTCTTCAGGATGGTAAGGTCAAGCTTGTCTTGTCAAGAGCAGGCTCAAGCTAGGAAGGTCACTTCGCGACGTAAACTAAAGGCATAGCGGCTTGAGTACTTCTCAAATCGGGTCTTCACTGTGCTCGTGCTGCTCTCAAGCCCATCAAGGATGATCCGATTTTCACATATAACAATTATGTTCAATACTTTGTATTTTAATGAAATGAACGTCTTAATTGTTTTTTAATAAAATGAATGTTTTAATTTTTCTTTTTTATACATGCTTCAAATTAGACTTTAAAAAAACAAATATGACGGGTGCAAATTAAATAATAGCCTTCAAAACAAGCTTAAAACCTATTGTCTATATATTAAAAATTGTTACTTATAATATGTTAGCAAAGGTTTAAAAGTGTTGCTTATAACATATAAACAACAATTTAAAAGTGTTGCCTATTGTTAGCAACAAATTAAAGGTATTGCCCATGATAAATTGGCGACAATTTTTACATGTTGCCTTTAATATCCCGGCAGCACTTATCAACCATTGCTTATTGTAGCAACGTTGAAAAAGTGTTGCCAAATGAAGAGCATTAAAATAATTGCCATAAATTCAAAAAACAACTGTTGCCTAAAATAATAGATAATGCAAGTTATTGCCATGGCTAAAAACCGTTGCCTATACTATAGGCAATAGCTTTTTAAGATTAGACAATGATTTTTTAGCATTGTCATAAGTAAAAAATGTTGTAGTGTTCCCATGTTTTAATGTGTATCATATTTTCTTCTACATGGTCATTTACTTCTCTATGCATTCAACCTTTGCTGGATTGGGCCATTACTTGCTTTTTCATGCTTACAACTTTCATTGAATCTCCAAGAAAGGGCATGACAATGCATTGCAAGAATTAGGCCTCATTTTCTTGTATGACATTTTTACATTGGAAGTAATTCTTCATAGTTTTACTTGTGGGTGGATCAAAGGACTTGGATGCTAGCAATTTTGATTTAATAATTGTTACATCAGTTCAAACAACAAAGTTACATATCTTATTTATTCTACAATTGTTGATAGAAAAAGAAAAGGTGATGTGTAGTTTGACTGCCAATATGCTATGTTTTATGATAATGTCAACAAGTTATCCTTACAATATGATGCAGAAGTATTTTTGCATTACTCATCTATGAAAAAGTATGTTAGATTGGAAATAAAATGTAAAGTGAAATTGATATATCTAGACAATGTATTTGTCCTTTCCCTCCATTTGCCACTTCGACCACATATTTCCTTAAAATTTGTTGAATGACTTGAACTTGTATTTTATGAGTTGTAGATGAGATATTGGAGGAAACTAAAAAATATAATACTCATTTAGTGCCATTTGTTTAGGCCCCTCTAATTCTCAAGTACAACTACTAAACACAATGATACTTATCATAGTGTAGTTTTTGTTGTACCGAAGAAAATTATTTACAAGTTATAATGAGATATTGGAGGAAACTAAGTAGATTTGTGCTCATTACTGTCCTATTTTGTTTAGTCCCCTCCATTTCTCACATGTAACTTCAAAATTATGATGTTTAGAGGAAACAGACTTGTCTACTGCTATTAGTCTTTATGGAGTATTCAATTGCCTCACATAAGGCTTTTATAAGCATTATCAGAACCCTTTTCATCACCTAGAATAAAAAAGTGCAAGTGTATCCATTCATCTATGTGCAGCATAACATTTTGCTAATGAACTAATACTTAATTCTTTTATATTTTTTATAGAATCATGTTCAAGTTACTCCACAATTTCTCCAAGATCAAAATTCACCCATAGAAGCAAGAAATTCTTCAGAGGGAGCAACAAATATAAAAATGATGTTGTTCATTCTTGGTTATTTTAGAATACTATCTTGTTATTATTATTATTTTTTTGTTGCACATGTGGATATGTATAAAAGATAATTTTATGGCCTTAGGAACTTGGGATATCTAGATTTAAATTTTTGATATGTAAGATAATCTACATTTCAACTTTTTTATATTTCATGAAATGTGTTCCTAATTTATTATATCAATTTATTATTGTATTGGTTTAATTATTATATAAATATAAATACAATTATAATTTTATTATTATAATTATAATATATTGATTCAATTATTATTTTAATTATAATTATATTGGCTACCTCCATATTTTAAAAAAAAAATTTCAAAAACATTTAGAGGTAGTTTAGAACCTCCTCAGTAGTTTAAAAAAATAATTAGATGCAGTTAGGAACCATTTTTATCTTCTAAAAAAAATTGGAAAAACTTTAGAGGCAGTTTTGAACTATTTCTATTTTTAAAAAAAAATAGAAAATTTTTAGAGGCGGTTGGAAACTACATCCATTTAAAAAAAAAACAATTGAAAAATTTTAAAGGTGGCCCAGAACTGCCTCTAGTTTTTTTTTTTTTAAAAAAAAAGTTTGAAAAAAGTTAAAGGCAGTTAAATTGCCTCTAAATGAACCATCACTAAATGTCAGCATTTAATAATGTTTCAGTGGCTACACTAAACTGCGCAGTCACTTTTTTGGCTATTATGTTAACCGCCCCTAAGAATACTAGAAATGGTTTAAATTATCTCTAAATACAAGTAATAATTTCTCTTAATTAGTGTGATTTTTTTAGTGCATCTTCATGAACCTTTGCTTATGGGGTTTAATTTACAATTGGAAAATAATGGCTAGGCTTGGTTATAGTGTAGTTATGAAAGAATTTTTTTGACTCCGTTTTATTCGTGGTCGCATTAGGCATGTCATGTCCAGTTGAAATCAAACTCATGAACAAGTTTATGTTGCAATCCATCGATAATTTGAAAGAATTAGATATAATTTTCAATTATCTATGGGCATAGATTTTACTAAAGCTCATTTCAATAATGTTGCTAGAGTGTTTAGTAATCATCCTTATTGTAGGACTTCAACAATTAGGTTTTTATTTAATGGTCATGATTATGATTACTCTCCAAATTAATGTTGCCAATAGGCATTCTAAATTTAAGAAGTTTATATCTAAATACACATTCTAAAGTTGAATCACCTATTCCATCATTAGATAACTTAGAAGATTTGAATTTTAAGTTACCAGAGTCTTTGTCAGAGGAAAATCCTTTGGAGGATGAACTACTTAGTGAAATCACTCAACTTCAAGAAGGACAGATAAAAATTCAATTGCCAACCATGCAAGAGTGATAAGAGCAATGTTTACACCTTTTATACCTCTTCTACATTTAGCTTTTTATCATAATTATGTGCAAATTAGAGTACTTGTGATTAGTTTCTTGATTTTGTCAGATTTAGGACTAATATGGATTAATTCAGTAATTTGATACTGTTTCAAACTTTTAGTTGTATTTGGAATTCTAGACCTTTGATTAACTTGATCCTTATATTATTGGAAAGCTAAAAGAAAAGCCTACAATTGTTATAAGAGTCTCAAGCCAAATTCAGAAGTTTAATGGATCAAAATCAGTCAAAAAGTTAAAGCAAAGTGTTGATCTACTGATCCTGATGTAGTTACATTTTTTTTTATCAGATCTAAAGCTCCAGTCTTTCAAATGGTGAAAACCTAAGCCCATTAGATAGATAATATCTACAATTATAACTTTTTATGAAGGGCTTAAGGTGAAATATTTTTTTTTTTGTTTTAAGGAGTTATATGGCTATAAAGTTGAAAGGCATAATCTATTATGGGTTAGTTTGCTCTGCAGAGTCTATTTCAGGTCTTAACTCATGAGTTAGGTTAGAAACATCTATTTTGATCAAGGTCAAGGCTATTATTTTTCTAAGAAGTAAGGCTATAACTCTTATGAAGGCACCAAAGTCTAATTATGCCCTTATCCAACCCAATTCAACAGCCTAAGTAGAAAAGAAGAGACCTATTAGAAAAACCTAGCTAAAGTACTTAGATGGGGATTCATTCTTTTTCTCTAACTTTGTAAAGAGGGAAGAGCTCTCTAGGGCAAGAACACTAGCTTCTTTTCTTTTCTTTTCTTTTATTTTCATTTTTAATTCACTTGTAATGAGTAGCTAAATTCTTCTTTCAATTAAAGGAAAATTCTACTTCAATTCAGTTATGATTTGAGACCTGATCTTATTGATTTATTTCCAATTTGGTTAAATATTTTTTTTCTCTATTTTAATTGCATAAAATGATTACCTAACAGGGCTTGTTAGTTGATTGTATATTATGATTATCCGTTAGCTTAAATTTCATAATTTATAATTATTATAAAACTTTAGTGAATTAACAATTAGGTGTTATACTTATGTGTTGGTGTATGATTCTTCAACACCCAAGGGAAACTATATGCTAGTGTATGATTGTTATCTAGTTTTAGCCTCTTCTTGTTTTTAATACTATTATTAATTTAATTGGGGTATTATGCTTAAGTCAGTTAGCAATAAGATCAATAAGAGCGTTAGGCTTGAATTAATGAAATTAGAAAAGAACAATAAGAATTTAATTTAAGTGACGGGCTTAAATTAATTCTCGGCTATGTAATTAAAGAGGGCATAATACATTTTATGTGTAGGATCAATCTGAGATTGAATGCATGAATCTCTCTTGGATTGAAGGTTTCCTAATTGAATTTCCATTTTTACAATTCAAATTATCTTTGATTATTTTTGCATTATATCTTATGTAACAAAACCCTTTGTTTTAATTAACACTTAAATTAGTCATCCAATCTTCTGGATTTGACCTGAACTCACCCTTCTACAAAATTAGGGTACTTTGGTATATTAAATACTGACAATTTTGATTCCTATCAAGATTTTGTCACCATTGTCGACAATCAATTGATTGATTTTTGTGTTTTTGATAGGATAAGGATTTAGATTCAAATTTAGGATTTAGGTTTTTTATTTTACTTATTTTTTAGTGTTTTCATCCTTGTTCTGCCTAGTTTTACAAGTTTTCAAGCTTTGTTGAGTAGAGTTTCGAGGTAAAAATTTTGGTGGAATCTAGGGATGAAACTTACCAGTTTTGAAAATATTGGTGTGCTAATCAAGATCCATGCTTTACCATGGACCTCCACTTATTTTTGGCAAATTCCATTGTTTAGTAAGGTTTTTGAACTTTTATTTAGTTTTTTCTATCATTATTTTGCCAATGTTTATAATTTTGTTTCTTTTATTTTTGTTTACTTTATGATTTTTCCTGTTTATGACTCAATCCTCTCATAATTCTGAACTATTATTTGATCTAGAAATTGAAAGAACTTTGCATAATTAAAAAATAAAGATTAAGTATACTTATTCCATTCAAGCTATTTTTTCACCAGCCAAATAATCTAGAGTTTCATCCCTTGGGATAGGGATAGCCATTAATGTGATCTCTAACCATTCGTCTACTGATTTGATCTTGGAAAACATGGTTTTCAATCCAAAAATCTTAAAGGAATTAGTTGCTCCATATTTGAACCAATAACCTTAATGCATTGATTATCTTAAACTTGCTGCATCCTTTAAGCTAAAATCTGGCTTGATACATTTGCTGCTTACTTGTCATGGCCTGTTTGGTGAGGATCCACATGAATATCTAAAAGAATTTCATGTTATACATTCTACCATGAAGCCTCAAGAAATTTCAAAGGAGCAAATCAAGCCGAAAGCCTTTCTCTTCTCATTAGCACATTTAGCTAAAGATCGACTAATACTATATTCCATCTGGCTTAACAAATATATGGCATGAAATGAAGATACTTTTTTTAGAGAAATACTTCCCTACTTCAAGAGCTACAAATGTAAGGAAGAAAATTTGTAGCATCAAGTAATATAATGGAGAGACTTTGTATAAATGCTGGCAGAGATTCAAGAAGCTTTGTGCTAGCTGGCCATATCATAAAATTAATAACCAGCTCTTGATTCAGTATTTCTATGAAGGATTTCTGCCAATGGACAAAAGCATATAGATGCTATAAGTGAAATAGCTCTAGTGGATAAAACTATAAAAGTTGCAAGGAACCTTATTACAAACATGGCAACTAACTCATAGCAATTTGGAACCAAAATGGATTATTCAGTAAAAAAGGTAAATGAGGTGAATACATCTAGCCTTGAGAGACAAATTTCATATTTAACCTTACTGGTTTTGCAAATGGCCATGGGACAAATGCCAGCTAAAGTATATGGGATTTGCTCAATTTCTGGACATAATATTGATTTGTGTTTGATCTTACAAGAAAGAGTCATTCTAACAAGTTCAGGCAATGGGAGGATTTCCATAAAATTGATGGTTTCCAAGATAGTTGCATAGACTATATAACTTGTACTTTAATTTATATAATCATGGCTAAAGAGACCATCTAAATTTGAGATATAGAAACCAAGTTGGACAAGCTCAATTTCAACCTCCAGTCCAAGCCAAACTAAGCTCTATCTTCTAGTACATAACTTGAAAATCTGGTTCAAACTCTGCTTAATAGCAACTTGTAGTTTCAACAAGAAACAAAAGCTAATACATTGCAGTTCCAACAAGAAGCAAATGATAGATCTCAAAACTTGGAGACACAAGTAACCCAGCTTGCATCATAAATTAGCAAGCCAGAAGCTCAAGGTTCAAGCAAGCTACCCTCCCTGATAGTTTTGAATCACGGAGAAAATATAAGTGCAATATTGCTAAGGAGTGGAAAGAAAGTGGAGACCAAAAATCAAAAGATATTAATTCCAGACAAACAGAAGGTGACAAAGAATATAGTAGAAAATAGTAGCTCTCAACCAATTGCCAATCCTATTTTTCCCTCCCCTCCCTTCCTTAGTAGAGTGGCAAAATCAAAGAAAAAAGTATAAAAGAAAGGGATCTTGAAAACTTTTAGAAAGGTGGAAGTGAATATACTCTACTTGATGTGATCAAACAAATTTCAAGTATGCAAAGTTTTTCAATGAGCTATATACCACTAGAAGAAAATTGAAAGGTAATAAGAAAAATAAATATTAGGGAAATTATATATACTGTCATTCAAAGAAAACTACCTCAAAAGTGCAAGGATCCATGTATCTTCACAATCCCATGTGTAATTAGTCACCTCAAACATGCCATGCTAGACATAGGTGCATCATAAATGTTATGCCTTATTCTCTTTATGCATATTTGAAGTTGGAGCCTTTGAAAGAAACTAGTGTTATTATACAATTGGCAAATAGGTCTAATCTTTATCCTATAGAAGTTGTGGAGGATGTTTTGATATAAGTGAATGGTTTGATCATTCCAGTAGATTTTTACATTTTGAACATGGAAAATGATACTTCAACTAATCCAGCTCTTATCATTCTAGGAAAACTTTTCCTAAAAAAATCAAGAATAAAAATTGGTATCCATGATGGCACTCTTACCTTGGAATTTGATGGTGAGACTATCAAATTTAACATTTTTAAGGCCATAAAATACCCTGTTGATGATTATTCCCTATATTTTATTGATATTGTTGATCTCTTAATGCAGGATGTGTTTAAATTGAATGGCATGAATGAATTAAAAGTAGCAATTAGCCAAGGCTTGATGTAATTGAAGATGAGTTTTAAAGTTAAAGAGTTGTACTTATTACCTCTACCTCCAAGAATTCATAAATTCAAGAAATTGGGTGTACCACCTTCCCCTACCAAGTTGCTACCTTTAGTGGCCCAAGTACTAGTTTTAAAATTGAAGACATTACTAGACTATTTGAAAAATGCATACTTAGGAGATAGCGCAACACTTCCAGTAATTTATATCCCTTTATACTTAGCCTTTTATCATGTTTATATGCTTAACTGGATACTTGGGATTAGTTTTATGGCTTGCTAAGTTTTGTGCGTAATTAAATTTATTTAGTAAATTTATACTATTTTAGACTATTTCATATTTTTAGGCATATCTTAAGTTTTGGACTCAATTTTAGGTGATTCTTGTGTCTTTAGAAAGATAATAGAAAAAGCTAAAAATATCATGCAGAGCCCAAAGTCCAATTCAGACTTTTTGGAGGTGAAATAAAGCCTAGAATCCAGAATAGAGTGTAGTGTTGTGACCCAGAACCCATTTTAGTGTTTTTATCATAAGTGGAGCTCCAAAAATCATTTTAGTGCAAACTTAAGCCTATAGGATAGCTAAGATCCACCCCAACATCTTTCATGAAGGTCTTAAGGGCAAACTACATCATTTTAATGTAATTGCAAGGTTGTGAACTTAAATATTTAAATCTGTTATGGGTTGGACTGCTCTAAAAGGTTGCTCAATTTTTAGCCCATAACTTGAACTAGAGATAGAGTTTTTATACAAGGTCAATGCTATTGGAAAGCTAAGTGATAGGCATACATTTCATATGAAAAGTGTTGCATCCAAATAAGCCTTCTTCCAACCCTAATCAGTAGCCCAACCAAGAGACAGTGCACTAACCTATAAATAGATAGTTGAGCCTCACATTTGTAATATCTTTTATATTCATTTTTGTATTATCTCTAGTTTAGGGAGAAGGGGAGCTCTGCTAGGGCAAGAATCTAGCCTTTAATTAGGTTTTCTCTTTTCCTTTTATTTTTATAATGATATATAGCTAAACTCATCTCAATCTAAGGGAATTTTTCTGCCTTTTCTATTCTTGATTGTGAGACTTATCCTAATTGTCAATTTATTCTTATTTTGATTCTCTTGATTTTCTATTTTTACTGCCTATAATTATTATGGATGGTTGATTAAGGGGCCTATTAATTAATTTTTCAAAGTGATTTAATGCTAGCTAAACTTCCATAGGTAATTTCATTATTTGTAATTTGGTTGTAGGGTAGCCATAGGGTTCTAATAAGTTAATAGGGTGAGTGAATTCTCCTAGAAAATTGAGGGTAATTAATTGGGTTGCTTCTAGGGTAATTCAATTAATTAGACTTAGTATTTTTAGGACTTAATGCTATTGGTAAATTGATTAGGTGTTGGGCTTAATTAATATCTTCGCTAAGCGGTCAAAATGGAGATGAAACAATAGTGTCAATGATTAGTCAATGAATTAGTTAGAAGAGTCCCTTGGATTGAGTTTTTCTTTATTAGTTTTCCTTATCTCTTGTTTTCATTTTTTTATGCATTTAACTTGTTTGATTTAATTCTTAGTCTATTTAGTATTTGTCCCCCATTTTATTGCACCATAACACAAAAAAAGTCAATCTCCAGCCTCTATGAACCTAACCTAGAGTCACCATAGCTGCTAGTTTAGGTAGTTCAGTACTATTTTTAGCTAGTTTTAACAGCCGTCAAATTTTGGGGTTGTTATTGGAGACTAGCTGATTGAATTCTTTCTATTTGTAGTTGTACATTGTGTTAAGATAGTGGTAGTTGTAATAGGATTTAATTTTAATCCATACCCCTTGTTTTTTCCTCAATTTTTTTCTTAGTTTCCCAATTTTTTGATTTTTCTGGCAAGATCAGGTGACAAAATTTCTGGTGGAGTTAGAAGCTCAAATTTGGTAGATCACCATTTTTTGATCTTTTAAGAAAAACTCATTGCTATGCCATGAGCCCCCTTCTTTTTGCCAAATGCCACCATATTCTATAATTCTTCAATTTTTTAGTATTTTTTGAATTATTCTACAATGTTTTTTTCATTTCAGTTCTTTTGGTTTTCCCTTTCTTATTGAGCCTTTTTGTGCATGACTTGATCCTCTCATCTTTTTAAGCTAACATATGATCTAGAATTTGCAAAACTTAGCATCGGTTTGAGCCTTCCACCCCTGGTTCAAACATTCCAGTGCATCTAACATCTAAAAAAACCTTCATCCTTTCTGAGCATGGCATTTCATTAGAGAACTTTGGAGGAGTTGGCTACTCCAAACCTTAAGTAGTAGCCCTTATGCATTAACCATCCTTAAATTGAGGTTACATTTGAGTTGAAGTCTAGTCTAATTCATTTATTGTCTACTTTTCATGGTCTGACTAGAGAAGATCCTCACAAGCACTTAAAGGAGTTTCATATGGTCTTCTTAACCATCAAGCCTTAAGAAATTTTAAAGGAGTAAATCAAGCTAAGAGCCTTTCCTTTCTCTCTTGCTGATTCAACCAAAGATTGGCTTTACTACCATTGTCCTAGCTCTACCAACACATGACATGAGATGGCTAGACTCTTCCTTGAGAAATACTTCCTTACTTCTAAAGTTGCCAACATTAAAAAGGTGATTTAGCGCATTAGACAACTTAGGGGAGAAACCTTGTATAAGTATCAAGAGAGATTCAAAAGGCTATGTGCAAGCTATTCATATCATCAAATTAGTGATCAACTTTTGATCTAGTACTTCTATAAAGGCCTTCTCCCTATGGACAAAAGTATGATTGATGCTGCAAGTGAAGGAACATTAGTGAACAAGACCCCTGATGCTGCAAGATACTGATATCCAACATGGTTGCTAACTCTTAGCAGTTTAGGAATAGAAAAGTTAATGAGGTTCATACCTCCACTCTTGAAAGGCAAATAATAGACCTCACATTAATGATTCAACAACTATAGAAGCAGTAGTCTATGGAGCAAAGATAGTAGCCTATGGAATCTGCTTAGTCCTTGGACATTTCACTAAAGCATGTCCAAGCCTCTAAGAGACTAACCACTTCCAACAAGTGTATACAATAGGGAGCACATTTCTAGAACATACTAGTAGATTTCCAAACTAAAAGCAACAGGTATACAATCCTTATTCTAACACATATAATCTTGGTTGAAGAGACCATTCCAATATAAGATATGTAAATTATGCCAAGCAACAAACTTCATTGTAATAGAATTCATTTCAACAAATACACCCTTACCAAACCATATAGTAGCCAAACCAGAACTCAGTTTCAAATGAAGCTTTAGCAGACCTGATGAAGAATACGGCTCCGTAGAATATACAGTTTTAACAAGAAATCATAGGAGAAATTCAGCAAATTAAGAAGAACATCAATATCATCAACTCTAGG
>JANHAO010010326.1:0-17741 GCA_026873985.1 Saraca asoca
ATTATATCTTAGCCCGTTTTTAACAAAATAAAAAGCATAATTAATTGTAGTCCAATAGAAGAATTATAAAACAATTCTTACATTAGGTCCTTACAAAAATAAGTTATATTGATCTTTTTTTTTTTTATAAATTTTTAAGATCAATTTCGTCCCTTACATATTATTTATTTACTTTTAATCATTTCATCTATCTAATCATTAAATCATTAATAAAAACTAATGGATAGATCAAATTAATTAATTATTATTTATAGGAGACAAAATTGATACAAAACATCTCTAATGAAATTGATGTAAGTGGAGCTAGTGAGAGGCCAAACAAAATGGAATTTTTATCAGTAAATACCACAGTTAAGAGATTGTGGTTTAGTGTGACACACGCACATTTAATATCCTTTCTAATGAAGCTATGTGAAACTATCAGTACACACACATTGTTAAGTACACTATGCCAAACTATTAGCGCGCACACACACCTTAGATATTAATAATTTAATATGTTAATATATTTTTTTATATAATTGAAAAAAAGTATTTAATTAAGTAATGTATTATGTGCACATAATAATAAGTAATTTATTAATATATTAAATGACTTGTAGTAATGCAGTGATATTCGATATTGTTGTGAGATTTTCCCCTTCTTAAGTGTCATATATTTGAACTTTGTGCGAAATAACTTGTCTCTTCATTTATTATAAATAAAAAAAACTCATAAATTTAGAAGGTATATTATTTTATCAATTTCATCCTTTTTAAGTATACTATGCAAAACTATTAACACGTTAGATATTAATAATTTAATATAATATATTGTTTATATAATTGAAAGAAAAAACATTTAATCAAGTAATGTATTTTATGTATAAATAATCAGTAATTTATTAATATATTAAAGACTCATGGAATTATTATTTTTAATAATATTATTTAAATTTACTATTTGAAGCACACTAAAAATATTGATGAGTATTTCCTTTGACCAACCACGCAACTGAGTTTCGCAATGGGTTTTTATTGGTTCAACTTATTCTATTTTCAGTCCACTTTATATTCTCCTTTTTATCAGTTCCACTTGTTCTCTGTCTTCTTTGTCTTTTCTCTATTCTTCGTTTTCTCCACATGTGCTGGTCTTCATCTATTCGTGGTTGTTTTGTTATCAATCACCATTCAGGGTGTTAAGAGTGAGAGAGAATATTTTATGAAGTTTTACTCAATAATGAGCCAGACTTATATATTTATATTAAAGATATATACATGAAATAAAGTTTTAATAGATCTATAATTTATTGATCTATCTAAATTTATCACTTATTATATATAAACTTATCACTTATCTAATCATAAGTTTATCATTTTAACTAACCTATTTACTAATATTCCTCCTTAAATTGGAGCGTAGATATTAAACATGCCTAATTTATTATAAATATCATCAATTCGTTTTCCCAAAGTGCTTTAATAAATAAGTCAACAAGTTGATTCCTAGTTCTGATATGCCTAAAATTAATTACTCCTTCCTAAAATTTCTGCCTAATAAAATGATAATCAACATCTATATGCTTTGTTCGTTTATAAAAAACTGGATTTGTAACAATATGTATGGTAACCCCATTATCACACCATAATTACATAGCTCTATAGGACTTAGTCCCAAGTTGACAAAGAAGATAAGAAGTCCATATAAGCTCAAATGTAACATAGTCACAGTTCAATATTCTGATTCTGCACTTGACCGAGATACGACAGCTTATTTCTTACTTTTTCAGGGCACAGGATTTCCATGGATAAACACATAATATCCTAAAGTAGATCTTCGATCCATAGGATATCCTACTTAGTCTGCATCAGAAAAGCTTTTTACTCTACAATGACCATGATTTTTGTATAAGATTCTACGCCAGGTGCCTTCTTCAAATATTTTAATATGTGAATAATTGCATCCTAATGAGAGGTTTTTGGAGAATTCATGAATTGGTTTATTACACTAACTGAGAAAGAAATGTCAGGCCTGGTGATAATAAAATAGTTCAATTTTCCTACTAACCATCTATATCGTTTTGAGTCTTCTAGCAGTTCTTCATCTTCCAATCCAAGCTTAACATTTGGAATCATAAGAGTATCATAAGGTTTAGTCCTAAGCAAACCTATTTCATTCAAAAGATTAAGCACATATTTTCTCTGTGACAAGAAATTTTTTTACTTATTTCAAGCAATCTCAATACCCAAGAAGTATCGAAGTGCTCCTAGGTCATTAGTCTGAAATTTGGTTTGGAGAAAAGTCTTTAATTTTAAAATGCTCAAATTATCATTACAAGTAATTACAATATCATCCACATAGGCAGTCAGAAGAATATAACCAGAATTTGATTATTTATGAAAAACATAATGATTATGAGCACTTTTTTGCATTCCAAATTCTATGATCACATTACTAAATTTTCTAAATCAGGCTTGAGAAGACCATTTCAATTCATACAAAGACTTTTTCAACTTATATATTTTGCCTTTTTCATACTCCTCCTGAGCAACAAAACCAAGTGGTTGCTTGATACATACTTCCTCAAGTAGATCACCATGGAGAAAAGTATTTTTCATATCAAGTTGATGAAGAACCCAGTTTTAAGAGGCAGTAAGAGAGATAAATAAAGAATAGAAGTCATCTTAGCCACAGGAGAAAAAGTTTTAGAATAATCGATGTCATAAGTCTGAGCATACCCCTTTGCCACTAAGTGAGCATTCAATTGAGCAATAGA
Organism: Saraca asoca; assembly: GCA_026873985.1. Taxonomy (NCBI): domain Eukaryota; kingdom Viridiplantae; phylum Streptophyta; class Magnoliopsida; order Fabales; family Fabaceae; genus Saraca; species Saraca asoca. Next base: position 2,757 of record JANHAO010010326.1, read on the forward strand.
ACCATCCAGATAAACTTTCATAGTAAACACCCATTTGCACTTAATAAGTTGCTTAACATGCGGTAAAGACACGACATCCTAAGTCTGATTGGCTTCGAGAGCTATCATTTCTTCCTCCATAGTAGCATGCCACTCATCATGAAAAAGTGTCTCTGAAACTGACTTAGGAATAATAAAAGAATCTAATGAGGCAATAAAGCATTGTGACAAGACAGGTAAAGATGAATAAGACACAAAGGTAGAAATTGGACAAGGCCAATTATAGGTACCTTTTTGAGTGTAACTATGAATACCTTTTCATTGAGCAATAGGCAAGTTAAGATCAAAGGATGTAGGAAGCTGATCTTGTGAGGAAGAAGCCAACAGGGGAGATGAAGTTAATGGGATGTCTATAATAGGCACTTTACTTGATGTTTCAGTATGGTAGAAGGATAAATTGCATTTAGTACTTACATTCTACCAGAGTAAACATACTTGATGAGAGGAGAAGTCCAAGTTTTAGTGGAAGAAACCTAAGAATCCTAAGGAGTGGAATACATAAGGAAATGCTCATCAACAAATTCAGAATCTGATACTAAGCAAGAAGACTCAGAAGATCCAAAGAAAATAGAGTGGTTTCAAAGAAATTAACATAAGAAGAAACAACATAGAGACCTAATTTATGGGAATAACATCGGTACCCCTTTTGAATTTGAGAATATCCAAGAAAGACATATTTTAAAGATCGATGATCTAACCGAGAAATTTGAGGATGATGATCTTGAAGAAAATCTATATAGCCAAAAATACGTGAAGTGAGAGAAAATAATGTTTAAGAAGGAAACAAAAAAGAATAAGGTACCTGCCTATCAAGAATCGAAGATGGCATATGATTGATAAAAAAACAAGTTGTAGCAATTGCATCTACCTATAATACCTTAGGCACTTTCATTTGAAATAAGAGAGCACAAGCTACCTCCAATAAGTGACAATTTTTTCTTTCAACTACTTCATTTTTGTATGGAGTAACTACAAAAGATGACTGACAAATTATACCGTATTGTGACAAATAAAAAGAAAATTTTATTAAAAAGTATTCTTTAGTATTATCACTTCGAAAGTTGCATATAGGTATTTGGAATTGATTTTAATTTCAGCATGAAAGACACAAAAAATATCAAACAATTCTGATCGATTTTTCATCAAATAAAGCTAAGTAACTCTCAAATAGTCATCAACACAAGTAACAAAATAACGATAACCAAATTTAGAAATAACAGGACAAGGACCCCAAATATCGAATGTACTAAGTCAAAAGGGGATGCAATCCATTTATTGACTAAAGGAATATAAGACTAATAATGCTATTTAGCAAACTGACATGACTCACAATTTAAAGTAGAAACAGAACTTAAACTAGGGTACGATTTCTTTAAAGAGGCTAAACAAGGATGGCCTAAGCGATAATGTAACTAATGTACAACGAGGGTGATAACAAAATATTTTACTCATTTAATTGTCCTTTCACTAAGTTTTTTAAGGTCTAAACTTACTTACTTCAGCTATGTTATTATATATTTATGGTGTGTTGTCAATTGGAATCATTAGAGAAAATTTTGTAGAATTTGGCCTTTTGAGCAGTTTCTGTATTTTGGCTATAACTTGAACTACAATTGTCTAATTAATGTGATTCTTGCTTGTAGGAAAGTTAAGACATAGCTCTACAATCTTCATGAAGACCTCTAAGGCTAAATCTCACAATTGGATATCTGAAATTGGAGCATAAGCCAAATCAAAATGTTGTCTCAGTCTGTCTTGTGCAGCCCGACCTCTGAGCACTCATCAGGCAATATCTGGAGTTATAGAAGTCCAAATGAGGTTAAATAAACCCAAATGGAAGTTAAGACACAATGCTACAACTTTCATGAAAACTTCCAGACCTGAATCCATCATTTTAGGCGTGCAAATGGAGCTGCAAAATAGGGCAAAATACTGATAAGATGTGCCTATACATAATTAGATTTTTAGGCCCCAATTGGCGTGAAACTTGAGCCCAATAGACTATCCCTTGCTCCAGCTCACACTCAACCAGCTATAAGTCAGTAAAAAAACTAATGAAGCAGTCTGCAATGGCATAATACATGCAAAGGGAGTGGCAGCAAGCAAACCAGACTACACTAGCCATCATGATTACCCTACTCCACTAACCAGTAACTAGCTTCTTTTTTCTCGAGTTAAGCACTCTTTAGTAGAGTCTTTAGTTAACTTTTTAGTTTAGTTTTAAGAAGTCTTCTAGAGGGGAGAGCAGCACATTTTCTTCTTCATTTTCTCTTTAATTTTGTGCCTTCCATAGAAGGCTAAACTTTGTAATCAGTTTAAGGGATTGGCTGCTTGAAAAATAATGCTGAGATCTTGCATTCAATTGTTTGTCATTTCTTTTCCTTTCCTCTCTCTTTTGCTGTGAATTCTGAATTGAATGACTTCATTTGATTTGGATGATTATACGATTATTGCTTAATAATCACTTATAGGAAGAGGATGGTAGAAACTAAACAATGCATTGAGCTTTTGCTGGATTGTTTACTTAGCTGAGTTCTGGTTTCTTAGGATGATTTAGGCTTAATTGGATGCTTAATCTTTTTAACCTTAGTCAATCAAATGCTAGCTGCTTCTTTAGTAGAGGACTTATTAATCATTTCAAGGCTTCTTGTTATGATTTAAGGCCGAAAAATATGATTAATAATTGGATGAATATTTAGTGATCAAGGATACATTAAACTCAAGTTTAGTTGATTCCCTTGGGCTGATTGGTTGCTTACTTTTGTTTATATTTCTACATTGTTGTTTGCTATTAGAATCATTACTGTCAAACCCCCCTTTTTTTATCACCTAATCTGATTGTCATCATTAGAATGATCCAAAGGCTCGATCTGATGTTGCTTTATACTACAAGTAGTAAGTAAGGTAGCTCGGTTATAAATTTTATAATCTTGATTGGCCTCGACAACCACATTAGAGGGTAGCAAATGCAACAATTGGTTCAAAAACTTTTTCATCAAGCATGTACAATCCACTAGATTCGTATCCCCTACTAAAAATCTTCTTCGTAAAAAAATCTTGAAAAACACAATAACTAGGAAAAAAGAAAATGCTAAAATTATAGGCACGTGTTAACTAGTTGATAGAAAGTAAATTGAATAGAAACTTTGGAACATATAAAACATTAGATAAAGAAATATTAGGTGCGATATTAACTGTACCACTTCTAACAATAGAAGCAGTAGACCCATTAGCTAAAGTAATATGAGAGGCAGAGGAGTTGCAAAAAGAAGACAAGATACCTATATTATTTGTTATATGATCAGTAGCACCTGAATCAATAATCTATCTAGTATTGGAACTAGAGAGACATGTAGTAGAATTACTTGTCTAAACCATAGTGGCAGTAGACTGGATAGATGAGGATTATTGAGAGGCTTAGAATTAAAGATATCAAGCATACTCTTATTCAGATATGGTTGTTCAGACTCTGGTACAAGAGCACTAGTTGTAGTATATGCAAATTAAGATGGTGAATTTTTTAACTTGTGACAATTTTTCTTGATATGACTAAGTTTTTTGCAATAATGACAAGTGTAAGCATCATTAGAATCACACCATACTCAACAATGAGTCAGATATATGTATTTATATTGAACGCATATACATGAAATAAAGTCCTAATAGGTCTATAATTTATTAACTTATATAGATTTATTACTTATTCTATGTATGCTTATCACTTTAATTAACTTATTCACTAACACACTGTATCTTAACTTTATTCAAGTCAAATATTGAACTATTTAATTTATTGGCTTGAAATAAAGGATGATCTTACTGGATGAAATGTTTAAATTATCTAAAATTGGTATGGAAACATAATCCAACTTTGTAACTTAAAAATTAGACTAATATTATTTATATTGATATTTTTTTTTGTGATAATGGAAATTAAAATGAGATGAAAATAAATGTCAAGTAATAAATGTTTAACCTAAGAAGCAAGTGTCCCATTAAAATCTATATTTTTTTATGAAATAAAATTACAGTTACTGATCAACAGGAAAGTCATATTTATAGAGTATAGACTACAATTTTATTATGGGATTAATTTCTCTAAAGTTTAAAATATACTTTAAAGAATAAAGTACATAATTGTAATTGTTAATGAGAAAAATCAAAAGTATAGATAATTAAAAATTCACGAGACTTGTTGTTCCATGTTTTCTAAAAATATTATTAATTTTAATGTAAAATTAAAATTTTAATATTAGTTCCAAATTTTGATATTATGATTAAATTAATATTAATATTAAAAAAAATCACTTTCTTAACTTGAAAAAAATAATAGACAGGAATATTTCCTAGGACTCTGAAAAATGTATCAATGCATTTTCTTAACTTATTCTCTTTCCTACTCAACGGGTCTTCATGGCCTTTACTCTATTATTGGTCTCTTTCATATGCCTTGTTCTTTATCTTCTTATTGTTTCATTATGTTCTTGTGGTTGTTTCATTATCAATGACAACTCAGTCACATATTAATTGATTTAATTTATTGGCTTGAAATAAAGGATGACCTTAGTGGATGAAATGTTTAAATTTTCTTAAATAAGTATCAAAACATAACTCAAGTCTGTAGATTTAAAATTAGACTAATATTAGGAACGTAATATATGTACACACACACACACATACACAAAGTTTTATGGATATTTTTGTGATAATGGAAGTTAAAGTGATCTGAAAATAAACGTCAAATAATAAATGTTTAACCTAAGAAGCAAACGTCCCACTAAAATCTATATTTCTTCAAGAAATAAAATTAAAATTATTGATCAATACGAAAGTCTATCCTCATAGAGTATAGGTTACAATTTCACTACGAATTTGATTCATTTAAAGTGCAAAATGCACTTTAAAGAATAAAATAAATAATTATAGCCATTGATAAGAGAATTTAAAAAATGAATAATTATAAATCTACCAACTTGTTCTTTTATGTTTTGTGGGTATATTTCTAATTTTAATGTAAAACTAAAATTTCAATATCAAGTTCAAATTTTGATATTATGATTAAATTAATCTTAAGATTAAAAATCACTTTCTTAACTTGAAAAAAATAATACGCAGGAGTATTTCCTAAGACTTTGAATTATGTATTAATGCATTTTCTTATAAGCGTATATTTCTTTTATACTTCTTTTATTTTTTTTAAATAATATATATTTTCTCAAAAAAAATATGTTACAAAACTTAATTTTACACTATAATACTAATATTAAAACTTTTCTTGGTTGTTTAGTTCAATTTTGAAGATTGCTTTATTTTATTGTTTAAGGCAACAACATAAAATTTACGTGATGTCATATTATATCATGACACATCACGGGCCGCAAATAAAATAATACTATAACAAAAAGAAATTTATTGTATTCTAATAAATTAAAACAGAGTTGATCTCTCTGGGATTTGTCCAGCTGATTGAATTTAAATTCTTGAATATAATGTTTTGGAAGCCAGTTTTAAATCTCAATAAATGCCTAATCTCTTTGGGTATACAATATAAAAATTGAAATATTAAAATCAAATTATCTGTTTCACGGAAGAATTATCTGAATCGATTTGTAATTTAAATTTGTTGATATAATTTCCAATTTGCATTATTTATTTTGTATACAGGAGCACTATAATTGAAAGTATATTATTATTATTATCATCAGCAGCAGTAGTAGTAGAATTGATTTGTATTGTTTATGACGGTAGCTTCTTATCTTTCAATATCTTAAATCTATTCTATTGCATATTATTAAGATAACATGAAAGGAATTTTTATGTGAAATTTGAGAGATGCATTGATTTTGAGGAAATGGATTTTTATGGTTATTGAATTTCAACAGTTGGATTTTGTGGATAGCAAGAACTTTGAGGTGGCTTTTTGGGTTTGTAAAATTGCAGGAATTTTTTGTATGAGATCTGAGAAGAATTTGAATGATATATTAAAATATTAACAGTCTTACACAAGTAGCCCATATTTACTTGCACAGCATTATGAAACAACTTTATACATGCGTGATAATTTTATTAGATATAAATTTTTAGCACCAGATGCTTTAAAAGTAACCCTAAGCACCGTGGATAAAAATATTGATTAGTGATATTAAATAAAATTATTTTTGGTAATATTAAATAATAATTTTATCAATTTAATTTAAAAATTATATGTTTACATATGTTAGCTCGATATATTTGATACATTGATCATTAATATTAGTTAATAATAATTTTAGGTAGTGTTAGTTGATAACATTTATTGTATTTATTTTTTGTATTTAAATTTTACTATTACTATTAGTAAATAATTATTTGAAAATATTAATTTATAATATTTATCAATTTAATATTAAATATATAATTTATGAAAAGACATCACTTGTAAGCAAAAATTACTGGGTGTCCTAACTTCTTTAAAAACTGTCAGAATCAACTTAATTAAATATTATATCATTTCTTTTTTATATAATATATATTTTAAATATTAACATTAAAATTATTTATTTCAAGAAAGAATTATCTGTAATTGATTTAAATTTTTCTAATATGATTTTTAATTTGAGTTATTTACATACATGAACTCTAACAAAAAAAAAAAACTCTATATGTATATATATTGGATATATTACTTTCTTTTTATTATATATAGGGTAAAATATTAATTAATATTTTTTTGCAATCTTATTTGATAATATTTCTTAATTAAATAAACAATTATCTCTTTATATACGTGAACTCTATAATTGAATATATATATATATAATATTATTTTCCTGTTATTAGATATATCCGTTTCTTTTTATCATATATTATAATTGGTTTTGCTGTAAAATGATTTTAAAAATTTATAATTTTTTTATTAGATATAACATTTATGCTTTTTTAAATACATTTAATACAGCTGGATTATAATGTATATGATACTGTGTGTATATATAACACTGATTCATGCCAATCAAAACCTATAAGAAATCAATTAAAAAACTATATAAAAGACCAAATAAAAAATTCAAAGGAGAGCAAATTACACTTAGATTTGAAGTGATTAAAACTCATTAACGTGCGTGTTGAAGAAAAAGTAGCCGTCAGAGAGTTACTTGAGGGTAACGACAATATCTAGAGTCCGGACTGTGAAGTATTTAGATTCACGATGCAAGACTTAAAACAACAATCAAACTTAAGTCAACTTGAATTAACAAGGGGTTGCCTATGGCTTACTTAATTCATATTTATATACATGATGGTCTCGTGAATAGTGAATGCATATACTTTTACTTTTAATTAAATTTTATAAATTGACTTTTATACAAAAAATTAAAAATAAATTATTTTTTTTTATATATAACATGAACAACACATAATATTAAAAGGATAAATTTTTTTTTCTTCTAATACGATAAAGAACTTTTCGAACGTTGATAATACAAGAAATTTAAAAGTACAAAATTTTTTCTTTAAAAACAGAAAACAGAAGTATTTCTTTGAAAGAAATGAATCGAATGTATATAATACGAATTATACTTATATAAATTATAAGATTTAAGCCCTTTAAAGTACATCGCATTTAATAGAATAAAATGTGTTATCATATTATGAATGAAAAAATTAAAAGAATGAATGATTAGAAATTTAAGAAGTATTTTTTTAATTGTTTGTTATTTATTAAATTTTAAATCATTAATTATAATAATCCATTTTATTTTCTAAGATACATCTTTCATTTTAAAGCAGTTAATTCCCAAATTATAAGAGTATTTATTTGACTAGGATGAGAACATCCAAAAGACGAGGTAATATAAGGAGAATTCTGTACAATTGAGCAAGTACAATATTATATAAAAATCTACCATATAAAACTATATAAAAATCATATCCAGTGCATCAAATTTAAACTATATAAAAATCCACAAATAGAATGAAAAAATTCACTACAAAATTCTAAAACTCAGCTAGCAAGTTAGAGAATGGCCAGGGTTCAAACTAAACAGGATTAAGAGGCTAATGAATACTATATATATCAGTGAAAAAAAAATAAAAATTCCCCAAAACTTGAGAAGAATTTACCCAACAACCGAATTATTTACGCAGCTAAATTCACTTTTCCACCATTTAATTACCCCTAAGCTTATATATTTTATCAATGTAATTTTCTGTCTCCCAAAGGAATGATCCAAAAGCAACAGCTTCTTTGACTAGCCTCTGCAAACTAGAATATGTAGTCAAAATGACATCATTATTCTCAATCACACCAGATTTCTCATCCCAAAAAAGCAAGCAACTATAATGCTCTACCAATTTTGCAGCTTCCTTGGACCTCAGTCTGGTACATCTCTCCAATGCTCTTGTGTCAAAGCTATTTATATAACATATTATGTCTTTGGTTTTCTCCGGCCTAATTAACCCTTGAACTTCAGATTGAATGTCACTGATGGGGCTAAAGATCTCTTCTTTGAATGTATGATGGGAGATATCCTTAAATGAGCGGACGGTTTCATGATCATTGTTAGTTGTATATAACCTTTGCTCCAGGCTGTACCTCAATAAAACTGACTTTAAAAGGTAACCGTATAACAGGGCGGCAATATAAATTCGAGCAATCACGAATCGCCTTACTTCAATCATTTCCCGACTGTCAGTCAAACTGCAATTTGTTTTGAAGCAAATTATGGCAGCCAACTGTTCCTTTATCATATCCACAACGTCCATGTTGTAGTTGTAGATAGACTCTAGCACCCAGTCATTAAAAGGCAATATCTCTAGCCTGCTATTAAAAATACAACTAGAAAGCTTTGGAACCATTCGGACCTCAATCCTGGAAAATTTGTCAAATATCAGCAAATACATGATATCCACAACAGCAGTTTGACACTCACGCTCTTTCAATTGTGCAATCTTCCTGACATTCAGAACATTCTAGGTCAAAACATGTTCCAATATATATTTACAAATAAATAGTATTATGCAACCATCCACGAATATAAGACTTTAACTGTTTTATTATATTTTGGTTAAGTGTATGGCATTGATGCTAGGCAATATCCGAGTTTATTTAATCATGCAGAAATTGCAAAAGATCCATACAGGCGTCAAGAAATGCAACCACAACTCTGCCAACTCACAGATGTTTTTTGCTGGGCAATTGAGATGAAAGGAAGCAAGCAAGGTGAAAAGCGCAGAACAATAAATTGCCTAACCATTAAAAGACATGCTGTTCTAAACGCAGACAAGTGTGAGTTCTTTGGGTTTAAAATTTTCCCTTTAGTCATGCCATCCTTCTAATAACACCTTTCATTGTTTTCAGATAAGGAGATACACTGAATGAATATTATCAGAAAGGCTAATTAAACAAAAATCCAAATATGTCACCTTCAGGATATGATGCCAATCAATCAAGTGGATGACCACAGTTTAACACAAATATGATAAAACAGAAGGCCAAAATGATTTGATGTGGAGCAGATGATTCCGAATACCAAAATATAATTAAATAAACATTCTGGCAACCAAAGTTTCACATGGCACAAGACCCCTAATTTAAAGAGCAAACAGTTTTTGTAAAATGTTAGGAGGAGCCAAAATACTCAAGATTAGGGAAACACAGACTCGTGAAACATCAGAATGCTGGTTGCACAACTTCAAAGTTATGAACTGGTGAACTTTTATCTCTCAGGTTGTCAATGTTATAGTTACTAACTTACAAATTGCAGAGAACAGACTCATCATTTACAAACAAAAAGATCCAATACCAATGGGGGCTTTATACCAGAGCCATGGCCACTATACCAAGATGCATTAAGAAGAAAGAATCATTGGATGTTTTTTGGAAGACTAAGATTAATAGAATCAGTTATTACAGTCAGAAATAAACATAAATGCCTAGTCTGAAAACAACAAGCTATTCCGTTAATTAAAGCTCATCTGTGAATGCAAGTTGTTTCTAAGTTTTTAATAAAAATTCACGTTCTTAAGGTTAAAAATTCTTCTTCTTCTTCTTCTACATAAATTTGCACGAAGGAGAGGTTCCCTAATCCTACTTGGCAGGCACCAGTAACATACCGAGACTATCAGTAGATGTCCACTTAGAGGTTATTATCAAATTCAATTGGGACTGAGAGACAATCACACAACTTGCCCCTGAACATCAAGGGATGTCCCTCAGTGTCAAGGGATCTCCTTGAGGAGGATTATCCACTCAAGCGGGACGACTAGCATTAAGAGAATTTGAATCTATTTATTATGAATTCAATATGCACACAGCTTTATCTCCCATAAAAGCTCGTGCCTTTACGTGAATAAATCAGAAAAACTAAGAAAGCAATAATACAGTGACAACAAAAAAAATTTCCTCTGTTCATGCATTACTTAAATAAGAGAAATATTACAACGCAAGCAAATACAAGCATAAACTTTTGGTTTGATTAATTACAATGCAAGACTTAAATTTCCCCATAAACTCATTAACAAACAGAAACACAGTACATGAAAACAAAGATTAAAACAGATAGTTAATCAAAAGCAGAACAAAACAGAATTGAGTCGGAAAAGATAAAAAAAATTGAAATTAACACACAAACCTGTGAAGCAAGGCCTGATCAGAACCTGAACTGTGCGTCATACGAGCAACCGCCGCATTCCGACTATCAACCAGAAGCTCCAATTGTTCAACCACAGCAGAAAGGAACAATCGGGGGCTTTTCTGCAACAAACTGCTCAGAAAAGTACCCTCAGGCGAACTCGTCTCCCGAGGCGAGTTTAGGGCACTGGATTCATGGTAACTCGCTTCAAAACCAGTTTTAATCTTCATGGGTCTGTATCTATTGGTGAAAAAACCGCCATTTTGAGGCTTTTTCTGTGACTTATTTAAGAACCTGAAACTGGGCACGGAAGAAATATTGTGGATTAAGTGGGGTTTGGGTGAGAAGACTGCAGATGGAAGAACCAGAGTTCTATGCCCATGCCGTAGGTTATTCATGATGTATAACTGGTCGAGAACTTTTGATTTTGATAGAACGTCATATTATCAGACTGAGAATTTATAAGTCACAGGTCATATAGACGGATTAGAATACTACTTCTAGAAGTTCTGCTTAACTATAATTCCTCGGTAAATAAGGAATAAATTCGTTTTAGCATCAATGTTTAAACGAAATTAACATTATTAATCAATAATCAATATCATAAATATTAGGTGAGGCTGAGTGAGACACTATTATAATATTAAAAAGATTAGGAAGATAAGATGAATATGATGGTAGCATGTGGTGGTGGGATAATTTCTTTTTGTTAATATATATATATATATATATATATATTGAAAATCAAAATGTATTATAATTATTGTTTTCACTTCAATTCCCTATAAATAAATGTAATTTCCCTTTCTATGTTTTATGTTGTTTTATCGGAATTTGATTTGTGTTTAGCATTTAATCCTCTTTGCATTCTTCGTAGTGATCATTATTAATGTAAATTTTTTATCAAATTAAGAGAAATATAATTTTTTTATAACTATCATGAATAATTTTATTAATTATATAGTCATTTAATAAATAAAAATATTATAATAATTTATATATATTTAAATATATTATAATTTAAAATTTAAATTTATATTATAAATTATTATCAAATAAAATTAATCAAATTTATTTATTGTATGAGCTGCTAGTATATGTGTCTATATATATAATAGTTAAATTGAAATCTATTAATAAATGTAGATAGAAAGTAAAGATAATTTTATCAAATAATTTTCTTAAAATAGATAATATAATATTTATTAAAGTGATTTATAATTTAAAAATTAGAAAATATATTATTAAAATTTTGAATTATAAAACTCATTGAAATGTTAAAATATTTTTATTTTTTTAATATTAAATATTTAAATATAATATCACTAAATTTTAAATTAAAAATTATTTCAATAATATTAAATTGGATACAAAGATTGTATTACTCAAATAAATAAATAATTTAAATATAAAAATTAAAAATCAAAATATTATTTGATAATTCACAAAATTTTAAAAATTAAATTAACAATTTAAAAATTTAATAGCAGTAAATTAAAAAATTAAATTATAAATTGGTTACTAATAATTCAAATAAATAACTTATTATTTAAATATATAAATATATAAATTTTATCCACAATTTCACTTAAAACAGAAAAGAAAAAAAATTAAAAAATTAAAAATTTTCTCACTTGCCTCTCTTTTGTCAGGTAAAAGATATTTGTTATTGTTGTGTAGTGATATTTAAATAAAAGTATCACGATTTTTATAATATTATGTGTGTGTGTGTATATATATATATATATATATATATATATATATATAATTTGAAACCTCCAAAGACTTTTAAATGAATTTAGTATCCTTTCACCGTTTGGTTAGACAAAAATGTCATTAAATTTTATAACAGCACAAGAATATTAGATAACAAATTAATTTCTCACCCAAAAAAACAAGATCATAAAAGTTATTTTTTTGCCAGCTATATTTTTATTCTATTTCGTCGTGGAGTTATGTTGAACAATTAGGAAAAAGTATGTTTAATTTTTTTCTTCACCCTCACCGTCTCCATCAGCATCAAACCAACACCTTTTATTCTGATTTTACCCTTTTTGACAGTTATTGTTGATAGGTGGATTATCAATTTTGTATTTTTTTTTTTTTGTTTTTCTGAAAAGCTGATCTTAAAGATATATAAATAAGAATCCATTCTGCATTTATTCGTGGATAGATCCTAATCCATTTAAATTTATCTTAATCTATCTATAACATTTAAAAGATGATTAATAATTTATTTATGTTATTTATTATCTATCCATCTTTATCTTCTATTTGAAAAAAATCATATTCTTCCCACAAAGTTATTTGAAAGCCAACTCTGATAAACCTTTATAATATTATAACTTCTTCAGAAAAGAAAAAAAAAGAAAAAAGCAGATGAGTTCGTCTCCTTCCCTTTTTTTGTCTACAAATCGGGAATGGGTAAACCATTATTTTATTTTTTTTTGAGATTTCCTTATTTTTACTGTAGATTAGAGATGGATAACTATTATTCCTTTCAAATTTCTGTCATTTTTTTTTAATTTCCTTATTCTTTATCCCCATAAGTCCCATTCTATAGCATCTGTAATCAAATAACATTACAAAAAAAAAAAATTCTTAAAATAATGGTAATTACGTAATATATATAACAACGATTAAAACTATCGTAGAATAAAATAGCGGTAGTTATGAGAATAGTTAAAAAATATGCCACCAGATTGACATTAGTGGTGATTAAAAGAAATTGTTGAAAACTATATTTTTTAAAAATTTACAACAGTTAATAATCACCTCTATTTTTTAAATTTCAATTTTGAATTTAGTGGCGATTGTTTAACCACTGCTAAATTAAAATTGAAATTTAAAAAATAGCAATGGTTAAATAATTGTCGCTAAATCACTGCTAAATTTTTGTAATATTTTTTTAAAAAATTTCAACTCATTCAATTCTTTTATTCCATTAGTTAATGATACTAATTATTTCTGTAAAATATAAATGCAAACTCATAGTGCAATAAAAATAATATTTATTCAAATATAAAAAAATGGCATTCATTCGAATAAAATATAACATCAATCGACTTTACATTCTAGTTGAAAACTGTTTAAACAAAAAATACAATAAAATCTAAGGAGATTGACTAGGATTAGTGACATTTCTATCTTAATTGCTTCCTCTTGAAGATCTTCTTATATATACAGGTGAAAATTGATCTGCTAAATTAACATCATCCTGAAAAGAAAAAAAAAAGAATATCTCAGACTGAAAAATTACTTACGAATTTAAACATGCAAAAACAGCAATTCACTTGTGTTGTAGTTTAGCAAAATTCTGGTTTGAAAACAATTCAGTTACCCATAAACTAACATAATTATACCATAGTTTGGCATACATATGCAGAAATCAAACATCATATTGGTCCAATTATGCAACAAAAATAGCAATTCAAGTATGTAGAAATTAGCCCAATTAGGCAAAAAAAACAAAGATATAAAGACACCTTTATGAGGATCTAGTTAAACATGAATGTGATGAATAGAACAGATACAAAAGCTTAAAACTAATTTCCAAACTGAAGGCAGATTACACCAGAATGCAAGGCATCCATATGTAGTGTAGCCTGCATATTTACATCAACAAAATTTCATATTTGGCAGAAAACAAACAGCTTTTACACAGTAAACAAATACACAGCAAACACGGTTAGAATAATAGATTTGACCAAGTTTTACGCATAATACCTATTAGTCAACAGATGGCTAACTGGACAAACGAGGTGGAATGCACCCATCCATGGACTTGATGTAGCCCATAATGGCTTGCACATGCACTTGTGTTTTAGCCAATTGCTCCTTATTTTGACATAACTCTGATTTAAGCCTATGAATTTCTTGGTTCACAATATTGGAGCCCGATGAATAGTTATCACCTCCTCTTTCAGAACTGTTCCCAAACACACTAGTAGGACAAACACCCATGCCTAGTCCTCAGACAAGACCTGGGTGCTCCTTCCCAAATGCTTGCCCAAAAGCATCGTTTGGGAAGATTATTGACAGCTATGTTTGGTTTGCTTCACTTGAGGCTTCTTACAATTTTTCTTAAGTAAGTAACAAAACATAGGTATCAATATCAACTGATTGCTATTTCGAAAGTAATAAAGTTTTCAATGAATTTTCACCCCTATACTCCATGCCTTATTATTCATGTACAAGCCATTATTTCTCCTATGGACAGCATCCCATAACTCTGCCCTTCCAACGGAACCTTGATCAACAAGATTGGTGGAATTCAGCATCAACCTCTAAAGATCAGCTTGAAGAAGATGACAATTCAATCATTAACAAAGATCTT
>JANHAO010010327.1:0-17761 GCA_026873985.1 Saraca asoca
TTAAAATCTCTTTATTCAACTATTAGTTTTTCGGTGATAATCTTCTCTTTTCGGTACTTCAACTATCTACCTAAGACAAGATAAAACATTGGCCAAATACTTTATTAAGAACATAGCAGGCATAATAGTTAAATCAAATTAAATCAAGTAATCACAATAAAAAATAAATCAATAACATTAAAGATTCATAATTGGGTTATTCCCAATCCTAGAATAAAGATCTACTCAGACATGATAGAAATAAAAAGAATATTCATTAATGAAATATATTGTATAAGGTTTAAAACAAAGAAAGAAAGAATAAAAAATGAATTGAAAGAAGAAAACTATGATGAAAATAAACTAGAATTCTTAAAAGAACATTAAGAAAAGAAAGAATCCTAAATTGAACTAAGAAAACTTCTAGGAAAGTAAGAAAACTCATACTCTAAGTAATCTTAATTAAAGAAAACTAATAAATGCTTAATTATGTCTTCAAGTAAGCTATTTATAACAATTTTCAAGCTTGGAACACGACTATGCTTCGGGACGTGGGTTGGCTGTGTTTCGGGCTAGATGCCTTCTAGAAGTTTTGCTAATCTTGAATCGAACATGGCCATATCCCAAGACATGGCCAGGCCATGTTTGATGTTGGCTTCATGTTTTTCTTCTGCTTCAATGTATAATTGTCTTAGACTTTTCACATCTTCTTTCTTAGCTTCTTCTTGATCCAAGTGTGCTCTAAACTTCAACTTTCATCCTCCTTTTAAAGCCTCTTTTACAAACCTGAAAAGACAAATACAGACTACAGCAGTACCAAGAACAAACAAACTAAACTAAGATAAAAAGTGTAGCAAAACCACAAATTAATAACCAATCAAGAGTTGATAATTAACACAATTATAGGCATTTTATTCATTTATCAACTACAATTTGGCTCCATTTTCATATAAAATGTTATTTTTGAAAATTACCAAATGTATTTTGTGAGTTAGAAATAAGGAATATGATTGAAGAATTTTGCCTATTAGAATTAGGCTTAAATGAAAATAGAAATGATCATGATTCCGTATGGATTAGACTAGGATCAAACTTGCAATGTAAGAATATGAGAATTTAGGAACAGAGTAAAATTTTTCATGGAGATTTAAGTTACCAGATGGATTATTAGGAATTGTTTTCCTATATGAGTATGTGTATAATTTATTTAAATGTATATTTACAATGGGGAGTTAGTAGTGAATTCAAGTTATGAATAATATTAAAAATCCCAACTTCACGTAATGCATATGAGTATAGGATGTCTTGATCCTATGACTTTCATGAATATTAATGAAAACTAGTTTTGTGTTTTTAGGCTTATATTACTTCAAAGTTATTAATTTGCATGTTTTCAAAAAGATCTTTTTATTAGAAATGTTTATTTTACAAGAATTATTTTATGTTACAAAGTTTTGAAGTCTGACTAAGTTATTTCATTATTTTATTAAATATTTTCTCATGTTGGAAATTACAATAAAATTTTCAATAAAGTAAATGTTTCCTTAAAAGTACATTTTTTTATTAATGACTCCTATTTCATGAACATATAACATGCATTAGGATAGTCAAGATAAGTTAGTATACTAGTGAATGTATAATTTTCTAGTAGATAAAGGTAGTAAAGTATCCAATATTAGTATGGAAAGAAAGAAAGAAAAAGAGTTGTTTGTGAATGTGAACTGATATATAAGAGCTAGAAGACCTATGTGGACTAGGAGGTATTCAAATTTGGTCTTCCATGCAATATAGGGTTATCGAATAGATTTGGTCTCCCATGCAACAAGTGGTCATGAAATAGATATGGTCACTCATATAGTAAGGGGAATGAGATCAGTTGCACTTAGGCACATTTTATCAGATAAGTTGTGTAAGGTCCTAAGGGACAATTTCAGTACAAGTTTCAGTTTCAGCAAACATTGCTCTTTTAGTGATCAACATTGTTAGTGTAATTTTGTGTGCAAATTTTATAAGGTCAATTAGGACCTCTGTAAAACAAATCCATGATTTTAGTTTAGTTAATGATAAGTTAGTACTACTTAATAAGAATAAGGATAGATACTATAATTAAGAGAATCAGATACAATATAATTGGAGATGATTGCAAGTATGTTTTCAAAAGTATATTACACGTATGTTTTCTCACACATGTTATGTGTGTATACATATATATATATATATGAATTATATCTAGATGTATGATCAAAGGTTTTCAACCCAAAGGTGGAATAGTTATTTCTACTTATTGAGTTGTCATACTCACTTTATTCATTAAAATTTTGCTGGTTAATGTGTTATTGGAATTTATCTTAATTAAGAGATGCTTCAAAGATTGCATTTGATTGAAATCAAGTACGTGGTTCCCTTGACATGCGTTAATGGTTAGTGTCCATCTAGCTAAACAATGGATCTTTAATTATAGATTTTGAACTTTTAGTTAAAAGTTTTATTTAAATTTTAGAAAACTACTTCAAACTATGGTTTCAACAAAATCATTCATATCATGTGATTTAGATAGAAGGTACTAAAAGTCATATTTTTCACTTTTGTGTTTATGCCATCAAATTATAAAGGATTTTCAGTTATAGATTGCTTATGGGTTTGCTGGAGACCACAAGGTGATTCATGCCAATCACACCCTTGGATTTTAGGATGTGACAAGTTAGTATTAAAGCAATGGTTTTTTGTTTGGCATGGCACATTAGGATCAATAGGCATTGGTTATGGTGGCATGTGTCAAAGAGCATCCATTATTTGCATGGAATCCATTAATTCGACCATTGAAAGTAGTTAAGCCCATGTTATAGAAATTAGCACAAGATAGGATAATTATTTGCTAGATAAAATAGACGCATTTGGATGTTACTTTAGAAATGACACTTATACCCATAAGTGGGTAAAGGGAAATCATATAATGATGAAAATACCCCTAGGTGCATGTTAGAAAATGGATGATAAGTGTAATGAAGAGTGCAATGGAAAAGTACAAGTGCTAAAGGACAGTAATATCCCAAAGATTAATAGTAAAGTAAAAGGATGATTTTACCCTTAATTAGCTAAGAAGTAATGAAGAATGATATACCCATACACAAGAGAGATAAATCAAAGGAGATAGGAACTATGTAAAGTAAGTAGTTATAGAGTTAGAAATTAAGATTGATGAAACCTAATTGAAATGATGAAAATACCCTGAAACCCAAATGGATGAATAAGTTGGATAACTTTAACTCTAAGTTTAAGTTAGGAGAATGAGGAAAGAAATAGGTGAAAAAAAGGTTAACCACAGGTCAACAATCAACCCTTTAGTTAAATAGGTGGGTGGTTGACTGACCAAGCTTAGCAGCCTATATAAGGCTTGCACCCACATTTCCTCATTTCATACCAAACTTCTCTTAGAGCTCCCCTAAAATTCTTTGATCTCTCTCTTCTTAGATTCAAACTGCTGCAAATCCCAGCTCAATTTCCCTTTAAAACCTTAAACACTCTCTTGAAATGGTCGAGCAAATAATAATCAACTTTAGTCATTCTTTGTTCCTCAACCTAAAAGAAGCTCAAAAGTACGAGTAATCAATAGAAACAAGGGATGAATTGTAGGTGAGGTACCTTGGTTCTAGTACCTACTCATTCTTTTACATGAACCAAGTGTTGAACCACTGGAGCATTAACAATGGCTACAATTCATAACATGTGATGATGCTTACAATAAGTAGACCATCAAATACTTTTATTCTAATCTGTATAGAGTATTGAATAATTTGTTGTCCTTGTTCTTATATATGCAAGGGAAAGGATCACCCTATTTACAACCACCATCTGAGGGATGTTTAGATGCAAGGATAAAGGAACTATGGCCTTGAAGATGGGAGGTTGGAACACCAATTGGCCCCTAGACATTTAATAACAACAAAGATGGGCCACTAATGAAGAAATCACAGAAGAAGAAGGTAGGCCATCTATCCTTGATCTTTCCTTGATTTCCATAGCCTTGTATAACCTCATCATCCATGTCATCTTGCCTCAAAGAGGGCACAAATCCATGCTCACTTACATTGACATGAACATGTTTTCACATTTTTGAGCTAGATAACCCTTTAGCCTTCCACACATAGTCTTGAGCCATATGTTCGCAATGACACCAAGTCCTTCCAGTGCTTCTTGCTATATAGGCTAGCCTTGGAGGATTTTTCAGGCATAAGGGTGTAACCTAGGATAGTTTGATGCGACCTACCCTAAGTTATTGTCAATTAATATGTTTCAAAAGTTTAGATAAGAATAAATGGATGGCAATTAGGCATTGAGAGCTAGACTGGTACGATCAAGTAAAGAAGGTAGCCTATATATGAGATAGAGAAGGAGTTAGATAGGGCAGCTACTTAGGATAGGTCGAGTCGACCTCAGGACCCTCTAGAGTCATCATAGACATTAGGAGATGCTGTGTAGACATGCCCTAAATGGAGCATGCTAGGTTTTGATACTGCAAACACAACGAAGAATTAAATTTTTTTTCGAAACCCATAAAGGATCCATGCACAAAACATAAATTAGTTGGTTAAGATAATACTTTATTGCATTGCATTTGATGCAGAATGTAGCAACACAGGTTTCCTCTCCTTATGGTGTTGTGATTTGATCTAGCTTGTAGTAACATAGATTTCGTCTCCTTGATGCTGTGGCTGGATGTGATGTTGCGATTGGATGCAGTAACACAAATTTCATCTCCTTGATGTTGTGGCTAGATGTGATGCTATGATTTGATGTAGCAAAGTCACCAATATAGATTGACAAATCTGTGTCTCTATGGTATCCACACACTAGGAAGACAAAACTCTGATCTGCTAGATGGAGCAACCTCATACACTGCGCCTCTGCTAGGAAATGCCTCTCTCTATTTTTTTAAGATCTCTCAATGATTTTTCTGAAAAAGAACTATTTCTATTCGGTTGCCTCACTAATCCCTAAACATTACATTTATAACTCTAGGATTTAGTGAGAAAAGACCTAGGCCTAGTCTAACTAAAAGTCCTAGTCTTAGCCCAACTGAGAGTCTTAGTCCAATAGAAAGTGTGGAAAGGCTTTTAGGCTTAAGTTATGAACTTAGTCTAACTAATGTCAATAATTAAGCCTAATGTAATATAATCTTAATGATCAAATCAATGCATATTTGATTTCCTTTTAGCTCATCCTCATGTTTGATTGAAATTTAATATGTTAATTGTTTTAGGTCATGATGTATATGACAATAGATCTAAGCTCAAGACTAAATGCCAAAGTTCATATTAGAAATAGACTCATGTGCTATAGGCCATAGGAATTTCATAAGATCAAGTGAGTGGGAATACTACCATCCAACTCCTTTTTCATATAAAATGTTATTTTGAAAACTACCCAAATGTATTTCCTGTGTTAGAAATGGGAAATATGATTGAAGAATTTAGCCTATTAGAATTATGCTTAAATAAATATAGGAATGATAATGATTTAGTATTAGACCTATAGAGGTCAAAAGCATGGATTACAGTAGGATCAGACTTAGAATGTAAGAATATGAGAATTTAGGTACAAACTAGAATTTTACATGAGGACTATAGATACAGGATGAATTATTAGGAATTGTTTTCTTACATGATTATGTGCACTGTTTGTTTGAATGTATGTTTGCAATGGGAAATTAGTAGTGAAATCAAGTTGTTGATAATATTAAAAATCCCAACTTCACTTAATGCATGAGTATAGGATGTCTAGATCATATGAGTTTCATGAATATTAATAAAAACAAGTTTCGTGTGTAAGGCTTATATTACAAAGTTATTAATTTGCACATTTTTCAAAATATCTTATTATTAGAAAACATTTTTTAAAAATGTTTATTTTATCTTATGAAGTTTCAAAGTCTCACTAAGTTATTTTTTTATTTTATTTTATTAAATGTTTTCTCATTACAATTAAATTTTCAAGAAAGTAAAGGTTTCCTTAAAAATACATTTTTTTAATAAATGACTCCTATTTCATGTCAGTTCCATTAGACATCCTTTGGAAAATTGAGGGATAATGAAAAGGTTGTTGGTTAGCAACGATGGTAATCCATTAGAAATTTATAAAAAAATTTGTCTTACATAAAATCCATCAAAAAATTTGTAAGAAATGGTGCACTATTTTTAACATATTTTTAGACAAAAATAAGTGTATGATAGATTTTTGACGGAAAAATTTGTCAAAAATTTGAAAAACTCTTATATTATCGAATGCACGATCTACCATTCATTCTTGATTTCATTCTTCTTCCTTTGCCCACATCAGAGTTGTTTCTTGCTTTCCTATCTTAATTCTTACCCTTTTAAGGTATTTTTCACAAATATAAACTAAGTAAATTGTTTTAACTTCTTTTTTTTTTTATATTTTTACCAATTTTTTTGTTTAATTATTACATGTTTTATGAGTTAATTGTTTTATCTTATTTTGCTTTTTGTAATTTTGGACTTCAGTTTCTGTACCAATTTTTTTGTCACTTATCTTACTTGGACACTAAGGTTAGTACATATTTCTAATTATTATTTGTATTTTCTTATTTATTTGAATTAGGATTGACTAATTATAATTAGTGAATTTTATTTAGGAATTATATCTAATTTGAATTAGATTATGTAGAATTTTGTAGTTAGATGACATAGTTAATAGTGTTGTTAAAATTACTATTAGAATTATGTATATTTTTAGTTAGAACATATCTTTATTGTAGAAATTATATATATTTTCATTTTGTTAATTTTTAAAATTAGTAAATATATTGCAAATATTAATTATTAATTTCCTAATAGTTGTGGTTATTGTTTATTTTCATTATGTAGGAGAATATATAATAATGGAATTATTTACAAAATATAGAAATTATGTAAATATTTTCTCTTATATATTTTTGTAAATATATAGTGATTTTTTCCTATTTCAATTAACTTTGATAAACAAAATAGGGAAATTCCAGAACACCATAAGTGGATATATTATAGACTTCTTCAAGGACATGGTGGATATAAGAGGTATATTCTTAATGGGGTAGAATAATTTAATGATTTTGTAAAAACTCAACCAATTTATATACGTGTTGTTTAGATAAGGTGTCTATGCTCTAAATATAATTATAGAAAATTCTTACCTTTTAATGAATTTAAGGTTGATTTGTATAGATTTGGATTTAAATATGATTAGTGGTGGTGGACTGATCATGGTGAAGAGAGTTCTACAAAACAGGTGAGAATCTTCTAGTGGTATGACACAAAATTTGCATGATGCAAGTACTATGTATGAAAACATAGTGTTGGATGCTAGTTGGGTAAATATTGCAGCTCACTTTGAACGTCATGCAGAAGAGCCTGCAAATAGAGATGCCTACAAATTTTATGAAATGTTAGAAACTAAACATTGATCATTATGGATAAGTTGTACTAACCATTTAAGGTTGTCATTAGCAGTAAAGATGTTAAGCATAAAATTTGACTTTAACTTACCACAAAGTTCCTTTGATCAAATTATGTAATTAATGATCGAGACACATCTGTTTGATAATGTTGTTCCTCTTAACTTTTATGAAACAAGTGAAAAAGTTAGAATTAGGGCATCAGAAAATAGACAGTTGCATGAAAGGGCGTGTTTTATTCTATAAGGAGGCTAGATTTGATAAAGAATGTAGTATTTGTTGTTTGCCTTAGTATAAAGATGAAGGACTAGCCAAAATAGTAGAGAAGTTTCATTTAAGAAAATATATTATTTGCCCTCAATCCCCAGGTTATAAAGGTTAAATGCTTGGATAAAATTGGCTCCTCATATAAGATGGCATCATGAGAATTGAAAGGAGATAGGCGTTCTGTGTCATCCTTTAGATGGAGAAGCTTGGTAACAATTTGACCAAAAGTACCCATAGTTTGCAGTCAATCCTTGAAATGTAAGGCTTGGGTTGTGTTTTGATAGATTCTCTCCATTTGGTCATAATGTTGCATTGCATTCATGTTGGCTAGTGATAGTCACTCCTTATAATTTGCCTCTGAATATGTGTATGACAACTTGATATATGTTCCCGACCTTGATCATCCCAGGTCTTAAAAATCCAAAAAGTAAAATTGATGTGTTCATGTAGTCATTAATAGATGAGTTACTTATTTTGTAGAGTGATGATGCTCCAATGTATGACATTTCAATAAAGCAAAACTTTCAAATGAAGGCTACACTGATGTGGACCATCAATGACTTTACTACATATAGGATGATATTTGGTTAGCAAATGATTGAAAATTAGCTTGTCTAATATGTATAGAATCCATAAAAGCATTTACCTTAAAGCATGGGAGGAAATAGTCATGGTTTAATTGCCACAAACAATTTCTACCATACGATCATTCTTAAAGGAGAAATAAGAACAACTTCATAAAAAATAAGGTAGAGAGATTTGAACCACCTCCAAGATTAACCAGTGAACAAGTTTTTGATTAAGCTTGTTCTATTCCAAAAGTCATAAAAACTTGGCCAATCAAGATGCTAAGATATTGGGTAGATCATAATTAGACTAAGATAAGCATATTCGGGGACTTGTCATACTAGTAATCCAACTTACTCTAACACAATCTCGATGTCATGCAAATAGAGAATATCATCTTTGATAATGTGTTTTATACAGTGATGGATGTTAAAAGGAAAACTAAAGACTGTATTAAGGCAAGGTTGGATTTCCTAGAATATTGTGAAATAAGGGAGTTGGAGCTTAAAGAGGCTACAAATGGAAAAATTTATAAACCTAAAGCTTTCTACACATTGAGCTTGGAGGAGAGAAGGCTAGTCTATGAGTGGGTCAAGGAGTTGAGGATGCTTAATGATTATGCCTCCAAACTGGATAGGTGTGCCATTATAGGCAATGTATGATACTTGGTATAAAAAGCCATGACTATTATATTTTCATGGAAAGATTGCTTCCTATTACCTTTTCTGGACTACTAAATCATGTATAGAGGGCTTTTTAACTAAGTTGAGACAATTGTTTAAGTAATTATGCTCAACATATTTGTGAGAAGAGAACTTGCTCTAAGTGGAATAATATAATCCCTTAATATTATACAAGCTTGAATGGATCTTCCCACCAAGTTTTTTCAACTCAATGGAACATATACTCATTCATTTTCCATTTGAAGCAAGGGTAGATGACCTTGTAGTTGATAGATGTATCCATCTAAGAGATTTCTTAACAGGTTGAAGATGAATGTCAGCAACAAAGCTAGACTCAAAGTAAGCATATGTGAATCTTATTTGATTAAGGGGATAGCTTTGTTTTGTCAGTATCATTTTGACCCTGATGTGCAATGCCAAAGCACATGAGTTGGTAGGAATGATGATTGGGATGGTGATGCAACCTTGGAGCCTATTCTTTCCATCTTTAATCTTCCAAGACACTATGCTAGGTTTTGCTAAGAGTAATGTTTGGATGACAGAGAATTGAAATCAACCACAATACATGTGCTCTTAAACTACAAAGAAGTGGAGCCATTTAAAGAGTAAATATTTGTGTAGCTATGTTAATAAATCATTCCATATCTTCAACTTTGATTTCATCAATTTTAGAATACTAATTTCCTAAATTATTATTTTTCGTAATATGTTTGTTCATTGGCTGAAGACTATAAATCCAATGATGCAAGATGAAGACATTGAAGCAATGATCAATGATTAGTTCGCTTCCCAATTTCATTCTTTTATAAGTATAAACAATAATTGTGTTTCCTATGTGACATTGTTTATAGATATAGGATGAACTTTTAATAAGGAATTTTGTTATTTTTAGGTTTATAATCCTTCCAATGTTGTGGTCAATCAATATCTGCTAGATTTAGCTTGAGGTACTAAGAGCAATCAAAACAATTCTAATGTATTTTGTTAATGGGTATAAGTTCCACGCACACCAATGGAGAAAAGGGAAAAAATTAATAGTGGAGTATGTGTGAAGGGCATAGGGAATGTCACAATAGGGGAAGGTGACTTCTATGTCATTCTTAAAGAGATTGTGTAGCTTAAGTATTTAGGATTGCTAATCAAAAGGGTGGTACTTTTCCACTATAAGTGGTTTGATCCTATGTTAGGCTGTGGTATAATAGTGCAGCCCTGATACAACATAGTTGGCATTACACATACCAGATAATATGCCAAGTATGATCCCTTTATCATTTCATAAGAAGTAACACAAATGGATTATGCTTCATACCCATGAACAAAGAGAGATAAGCAAGGTTAATGGGTTATTATAAAGACTAAACCCCATGAAATGGTCGAGGATAAACACATAGTAGAACATGCTTACCATGGTGATCATATGTCATATGCACATTAGTTAATTCTAGCAGATGATTCAATTATTAGCTTGCATGATGAAGATAGTGGATATAAGGAAATGGATGGACTAATAGATGTTGAACAAGAAGGCAATGTCAACAAAGACGAAAAAGAGGATAAAGAAGATGTAAAGGAGGAATCTAACAAATAATACTACCATTTGATGTATAACATGTTAATTCATTACGTATATATATATGAGTGCTAAATTACTTTATTTATATTTCACGTTATATGATTATTTTTTAATTTTCATGTGTGAATATTTACAGATGACAGGTTATAGAGGTTCTGGACGAAGAGGTAGAGGATGGTGATCATAGGGATGAGGTTCCCTCGATGATTCCCCTACAAGCAATTTGCTTATGATTGCTAGCTAGAGTCCTTTAGCTATTGTTCCTCCTAGCTACACTTTCATGCCCATATAGTAACCTACATCTAGTCAGATGGAGCCACTTGTGCAAGCATCAATGCAAATACAATTTCAATAGTAACAAGACCTGTTGTTGGTGGATTATGGTTCTACCAGAATCCAACCAACTTGAAAGGTTCTTCCAGGATTGAAACTGCTTTTCAATTGATCGAGGTGAGGAACGAAGGAGGCGGGGAGGAAGACTAGCTAAGACATAGTATTTTTAATGTGGTTTGGCCAAAGCCAGATAGTATTGACCCTTACGTCCATAACAACCCTTTATTTTTAAGAGTTTTTTACAAAGTTTTGGTATAGCTATTTCAGCCCATTTTATAGTGGTCTCCTTCCTCTTATTTATAGAGGATGGGAAAGTTACAAACATAATTTTACAAGTTGTATAAATATTACATCAAGCATTAAATGTATAAGATAATATGATTTCCTACAATTCGACTCCTGCAGATTGCCTTATGCAGATAGGCCCTCTTTGTCTGCTAGGTTTGAGAACTTACATAAGCTTTTTTGGTGTTCCATCTTGTTGAGCTTCTCAATCAGGCAATGTGCCTTATCTCACGAGCTATTTCTAGCTCGAGGTCACTGTTGACCTTTAATCAATGTGGATAATCTTCACAAGCTCGCTTATAGCGAGATGCTGGCTACATGAGCCGGGTCTTGTCCCTTTGCGAGTTAGGACTTCTATCTCGTTCTATGTCCATATGGATAGTGGTATAGCAAGCTTGGATCCTGTCTCATTTGGACTTGGTTTGTTGTTAGGCCTTTGCTAGCCCATTTCGCATAATCGAATATTACTCATAACATTAAGCCCTCCAACTCTCAGCTCACTTCACGGGCTGGGAGTTAAACAATTTTACCGATAAAGGGCCTTCTTTTTAGGTTATCATGCTGTTAAAGTCTTTGGCTAGCCAATCATTTCATCTGATCTAGGCCATACCTCATGCTATACATGTCTCATTATCACGAATAAGTCTACCTCATTTTCTTTTAAAGCATTTAATAAGAGTGGTTAGGAGCTTCTCCTAGACTCTTCGATGAGACTAGCTAGTCTATTTAAAGTGTGGGGAGGAGTTCTTCCTCCTTTATTAAGGAAACTGATGAGTATCTCAGACAAGCCCCCATGCTTTTGATAGAAAGCTTCTCTGATGAGGCATGTATGGTCTACTATAAAAGGTTACAAGGCATGAATGGCTTGCTGCACATGACTCACATTAATAGCTTCTCTTCTTGGCTATTAGGAGGCTTTGTGTGGGCCTTGGATTATTTCCTTCTGGTGATGCTGTGAGGCCTCGCCTTTCCAGCCATGTTCATTGGCTTCTCAGTCTCAGTGCAAAGGATGAGTCAGGAAAGGAACCATTAGCTGCTAAGGAGCTCACGTGCTGGCAGGTCCTCTTGTTGGTGCTGGTTAGAGTTTGTCTCCATGAAGCCAATCTTTCTTTTTTCTAGAATGTAATAGTCATAGGCTTCCTTCATTTTGTTTTGTATTCTAGATTTTCTCAATGTAAATTTACCTCATTGAGCCTTTTAATGAATGAAATCTTCGCGATTCTTGTATATTGCATGTGTTTGAATGTTCTGCATATCACAGATGATAGTATGAGTTTCTACAAATCACAATAAGATATTTGAATAGCCAATCAGTAATGCTTCTCAATAAGTAATGAGCTAAGCATCAAGGTGACTTAGTTGCGAGTAATATATAGGTAGGTCGCATGAGAGTTGTGCCTAATTAAGAAGATATATGTGAGTTGTGAACATTTGGTTGTATGAGAGCTATAGATTATTAGGTCGCGAACACATGGTACCTGAGCAAGTTGGCCATGTGGGCGAGGTGGTGTGCACATGGTGCCTGAGGAAGTTGGTCACATGAGCGAGTAGTAAAAGGTTACATACACATGGTGCCTAAGAAAGTTGGTCATGTGAACGAGCTGAAAGTTGCATAAGAGCTGCGAGCATTAGGTCACGTGAAAGCTGTGAGCACTTGATTGCATACATATGGTGCCTAAGAAAGTTGGTTGTATGCATGATAAATAATAGGTCGCACATATATGGTGCCTAAGAAAGCTGGTCGTATGTGTATTCAAGGTGGCATGTATATGGTGCCTAAGAAAGTTGGTCATGTGCCCATTAAGTATAAGATCACATGCGTATGGTGCCTGAGAAAGTTGGTCATACGCATGGTGAGATCACATGCACATGGTGCCTAAGAAAGTTGATCATGTACAAGCTGGATAGAAAATCACACACATGTGGTGCCTAAGAAAGTTGGTCACCTGTGCGATGAAGTTATATGCATATGGTGCCTAAGAAAGTTGGTCATGTGCAAGATGAAGCACCGTGCATATGGTGCTTAAGAAAGTTGGTCATATGCATAGGCTATAGGCCCCATGCATACAGTGCCTAAGAAAGTTGGTTGTATGCATGACAAGATTGTATGCACATGGTGTCTAAGAAAGTTAGTGATGTACATAATGAGGGAGCATGCATATGGTGCCTAAGAAAGTTAGTCATATGCATGCTTGATCGTATTAGGACGATGCCATGAAGTAGGTTATTCTAATGTGATAGAAGCTTAAATCTAAACTTAAAGGATATAGTTGTAAGCTAAAATAGGGGAGCTCACATCTTGAGGGAAAACTTTTGAATTAATATTTGCTGAGAATTTGCTTAGACTATATACATCAAAATTTGGGCTACTTTTACATGTTTCATTACAGGACTAAAATATGGTTCTCACTATGGTGGACTGCTCTTGCTCAAGATCCTATTCAGGTTAAGAGGGCTACTGTCCCATAGGTTGTAGCACATATTCTTTTAGATAGCCTTTCTTGATTAAGTTTTCAATCGCATCTCTGAAAGCTCAGTAATCTAAAGTGTTGTGCCCAGATTCGTTATGGTAAGTACAAAACATGTTCATGTTTCTATTTCCACAAGGAGTTCTTAAGGGAGTGGGAGTCCTGAAGTCTTATCTAACCTTTTCTGTCATGAATATCCTATCCAGAGTGTCTGATAGGATGCTATAATGATCATGGCAACCTAGAGGTTGAGGTCGCTAGACTCTCAATTTCTTTGGAAGTTAGCTAGTGGGGTCGGTCTTCTAACCCTCATTATTTCTCTTCTTACTCTACTCAGAGCCACTTGCCTTGTCCCTTTGATTCTTTGAACCAAAGGTCTCTTCCCATATGATTTGTTTGGCAGTTTGATTATAAAATTTGGTAGGTATGCGACTAGGGATTTGTATACACTTTTGTATAATTTGCCATCCTTATGAAGTCTTACCGAGATTGCTATCAGGATGCCCTCATTGGATGGGCTCTTGACGTTGTCGATCTCACGCTTGAATCAGGTGATATAATCTTTCAATGACTTGTGCTTGTGCTGAAAGATTGTAGCGAGATGATAGGGGGCATGGGCTGCCTCTTTAGTGCCTTGTATTGATTAAGGAACTTTTCCTGACACTCTTTCTAGCTACTGATGCTGCGAGCTAGGAGGCACCTAAATCACATTCGAGGTGCATCTCCCAATGTGGATAGGAAGTTATGACATTTAATTAGGGGGTTACTTGTTCAGAGATCCATTTGGATGTTGAACATATCCAGGTGATTGCACAGATCACAATTCCTATTGTACAATGGAATAGAGGGATTTTGAGCTTATGAGGGAGGGGCTCCATCTCAATTTCCTTGGAGAAGGGGGTTTGATCTTCTTGGTGGCTTTGATCGTCTTGAACTCGAGGGTGTGCCTTTAATTCCTTCACCCTTTGAAGTAACTTATTTACCAATAAAGTTAATGCCCTGGGTCATTGGCTAGAGGCCTGATGGCTCTTCCTATCCTCCTGGTCATACGATCGGTGACCTGAAGTGTGCTCTTGATTAACTTTGTTCAAACTTGCAGCTCGCTGCTGCTGGTGAATGTTATTGAGTATAGTGACTTTAATCTACCTTTGCACACTTTGGGCTTACGCTTGTGCTAGCATCTGCAATGCCTTAGCCATTTTTCTCACTGAGCCTTCTAATGCTTCCTGGCATTAGTGTCATGCTTGCACTCCATTAGTTTTATGGACATTAACAATAGGTTGGCGGCTAGTTGAGCATAGTGAACCATTGGCGGCCCCAGTGGTGGAAGAACTTGCTATATGATCCTTAAGCTGGTTATTGACAACATCTGGCTTCCTAATGGCTCTTCCCCTGGCCATTACAGCTAAACATAGAATGAATAGGAATATAGAAAATCAACCAAATCTCAGATGAGTCTTCATAGACGATGCCAAGATGTTGACGGTGGATTTTAGTTTTGCCAGAATTTAGCCAACCTGAGAGGTTCTTTTGGGACTCAAACTACTTTCCAATTGATTGAGGTGAGGAACGGAGGAGATAGAGAGGAAGAACGGCTGAGACATAGTATTTTTAACGTGGTTCAACCAAAGCTGGATAGTACCAACCCCTACATCCATGGTAGCATTTTATTTATAAGAGTTTTTTTACAGAGTTTTGGTATAGTTATTTTAGCCCATTTTATAGTGGTCTCCCTCCTCCTATTTATAGAGGATAGGGAGGTTACAAATGTAATTTTACAAATTGTATAAATATTACATCAACCATTAAGTGTATAAGACAATATGATCTCTTGCAATTTGGCTCCTATAGATTACCTTCTACAGGTGGGCTCTCTCTATCACTGGGTTTGAGAACTGACGTAAGCTTGTCTGGTGTTCCATTTTGTTCAGCTTCTCAATCAAGCAATGTGCCTTATCTCACGAGCTGTTTCTGGTTTGAAGTTGTTGCTGGACTTCGATCAGGGAGGATAATCTTCACGAGCTCGCCTTAGGCAATGTGAGCTCGCTTATAGCTAGATGTCGGCCATACGAGCCTGGTCTTGTCCCTTTGCAAGTTGAGACTTTTGTCTCGTTCTATGTCTATGTGGACAGTGGTCTAGCAAGCTTGGCTTGTTTCTCATTCAGACTTGGTCTATTGCTGAGCCTTTGCTAGCCCATTTTGTAGAACCAGATATTACTCATAACAGGACCTATCCCTAAAGATAGCTGGGACACCTTTCTAGATGGTGTCTCCATCTTCAAGAGTGACATCTGCCTCTGGACAATCTTCATTCCCTGGGGTACCCATACTTGGTCCGGGAGACCATTATGCCATATAGGATGGGGTAAATAATCTTAATTATAAACTTTATCTTTAATATTTCCAACCTATTTTTTACTTTCTTAATTATGGTTATTTTTAGTGGTTGATTATGAACTTTATTTTTGACATTTCTAATTTTTTTTAATTTCTTAACATTTTTTATTTTTATTAGTTAATTAGGCTTTTCCTTATCCATGAACCGATAGGCACCATACATCACATCATGATTAGTAAGTATGAAGATGTATGATCTACATGGAAGACTATTCTAGAGTCCACCCACAGGATGTTATATGCAAAGTTTGGGGTAAAGTTTTAATACTTTGTTTGTAATTTAAATTTCTTTTTTTAAACTATTTGGTGTTTTCCTTGATTTATAATTGCATAAGTATTGGAAGTGGAACCCTTTATATGAGAAGGACATGTCAAAGAACTTCAACCATAAGGGTTCCAACAAAATGGATGATATAATGGATAAAGTGCGAAAAAAGAGGCCACTTAACCCAGCTAGATTGAGGACGAGGAATGGAAAGACATTCTCAAGTATTAGGAGGACCATAAATTCAAATCCATGTTCAAGCAAAATAAGAGAAATAGGGCCTTTGATGTAGAGCATCGGCTGCACATTATAACATTATTTTAACTTAATGTTATTTATGTCCATGAAAATTTTCATGTTGTATAGATACGTGAAATTGGGGTTGAGTTGCTCATAAATAGCTTGTTACATAGTACTCACACCTAAAAGGATGACTAGTGGGTCTCACCTCTAGTTGCATCGTCCTATGTAAGTAACTTTTCTTAACTTGCATTTTTGTTATTAATGAATTGTATATTTGGTAGTAAAAAATAACAAATAATTAATTATTTTAATTTATAGAAAATTTTCAATAAAAGAAAGGAGGACTTGGTGTAGACTCATATGCAGAAAGGTCTTGAAGGCTCTAGGGACACAATTGGTGATGTGGCGAGCCATCTAATTGTGATTTGTGGGTGGACATCATTGATGGGACCAAGAAGGGATGAGTCTATAGGTTGGGGTCCAAGGCCATAGTAAGGACATCTACATCAACTGTTGCATCTCACATCGAGAGCATGTCTCATGCTACGTTGGACCACCTCATGCGCATTATGATTGAGATGTAGTAGTAAATTGATAAATGGGAAAAAGTGCATGAAAATGAGGTAGTTTTGGTCTAATTTATTGATGGTATTTTGTGTTTTCTTAGTGTCTTTGCTTTGATTTTATGTTTTGTCTTAGATACTACTCTTGGTTTTTATTTTTCATGTAGGATGACAAAAAGGCCTGAAAAGAAGTAGGAAACTCAAAGAATGAAGATGCATTTGGATTAAGGAAAAGATACAAGAGGAATGTATGGAAGAAACAAGCAAAAATCAAGGAAAACATGAAGAATACACTTAGCATGGTTGTGCCATGGAACATAGCTAAGCCGTGCTAGGTGCTGGAAGGAGCTCGGGAAGAATTTGTGAAGAAATTTGAAGCTATGCACAGAGCACGGCCGTGCTACCTAACACGACCAGGGCGTGTTAGGTGCTGAAAGAAGGCTGAAGAAGAATTTTCGAAGAAACTCAAAGACAATGCATGTAACACAATCATGTTACACAATACGGCCAAGCCGTGTTACAAGTTGACGTGGCCAAATTGATAAATCCAAATCTTATGAAGCACACCCAGCCCGTGTTATGAAGCCCAGCCATGGTGAACGCGTAAAAAGGCTATAAATAAGACCCTTTGTAATCAATTTTAGTCATACCATTCATAATTTAGAGTCCTCCTTTGAGGCTTAGGCTA
>JANHAO010010328.1:0-17783 GCA_026873985.1 Saraca asoca
AAATTAACTAAAAAATTTAGATTGAAAATTAGATTTTATTTTGTTTGATATATTGATATTGGATATCAAATTAAACAAAAAAAAAATTATTGAATTAGCTTCTATGACATGAAGTACACTACGTTAATTAATTTTATTTGATAACAATTTGTGATATAAATTTAGGTTATAAATTATAATATATTCAAATATATGTAAACCATTATTATATTTTTACTTATTAGGTAATTATATAATTCATATAATTATATTTATGTTAATTATTAGGGAATACTATATATCTCTTAATTTGATAAAGTTGTTAACATTTCAAATTAGTTAAATTTATCATTTGAATTTTTTTCATCTATTCAAATATATTTTCTTAATATATTAATACTCATATGAATTTATTTATAAATTATTTTGTTTAAAAATTAAAATTAACTATTTTATATTAGAAGATTTAATTATTTAGTTAATAAGAGTTCATGCATTGTCATTATTAATATATTATTTTCAAAATATATACATTTCTGAAATATTCTTTTTACAAAGTTTTAAAAATATTTTAAATTAAAATTGTAATAAATACTTAAAGCGATAAATATTTCAAAAAGAAAAATGATGAAATATCAAATTTAGTATTTAATATTTAAAAATAACATGAACATTTAAAGAATAAAAAATTTTAGTTAGACATTATTTACCAAATTATAATTAGATATTATTAATCATGTTGATAAATATTTTATTTATATATAAATATAATTTTTTTACTTATATATAAATTATTTGATACATGCATAAATAATTTAAATTGAAATGCATTAATGAATTTAAATTAAGAATCAAGTAGAGATAATTTTATTAAATCTTTTTTAAAATAGATAATTTTCATAAAAAATGAGGGTATATAATTTTTATCAAAGTAATTTATAATTTAAAAATTAGAAAATATATTATTAAAATTATTTAAATTTTAAATTATGTATTTCACTAAAATATTATAATATTTTTTAACTTCTATTTTTAATATTAAATATTTAAATTTAATATCACCAAATCCTAAGTTCAAAATCATTTTAATGATATTAAAATAGATATCAAAATTCTCTTACTCAACTAAGTAATTTAAGTATTGAAAATTATAAATCAAAATATTATTTCATGATTTAGAAAATTAAAAAATTAAATTAGTAATTCAATATTTAATAGTAGTAAAATTAAAAAAATTAAATTAAAAATTAGTTATAAATAATTCAAATAAATAATTTATTGTTAAAATAGATAAATATATTAGTTTTATCTATGATTTGAATTTGAACAAAAAATAAAAAATTAAAATAAAATTAAAATTTTTTTCACTTGCCTTACTCTTAAGAAATAAAAATCACTTGCTATGTGATAATATTTAAAGAAAGTGAATATTATAATTTTTATATTATTAGGAAGATTTACTCAAAGACAACTTGTTAACTGATTGAAATTAATTAAAAAAATTTAGATTAAAAAAATTAAATTTTATTTGTTTGCTATATTAATATTAAATATCAAATTAAGTGAAAATTTATTGAATTTATTTAGAGGCAACTACTTACCGGAATAAGTTCATCAATTATTTATTGATGAGATACTCTATTTACTTCTTTTTATTGCTTTTTATGATTAAGCAAAATTTTAAGTATTTTATAACGTAATGTACTTCTAAATTATTTCATAATTATTATAGACATCCTTTGTATATATATAAATTTTATAGTTCCAATGACACAATTTCAATAAATAATTAACAATTGCATGTAAAATGATTACGAAAGAAAGAATCGAAAAATTAAGGGCTACCCAGACGACATGGGCCAGGCAGCAGGCCTTGGCCCGAATATCATAAGATTGCTGCCTGGCCCGAATATCATAAGATCTGGATAATAGCCATTCATTTCAGAGGATGAGGATTGAGAGGGCCCACTGAACGCTATTCTCTGCATTGCCTTTGTACTTTACCAAATATATATATTAATTTCTGGTGATTTCTCGGTGTGAAGGGTTTTGAATATTCCCACAGCTCAGCGCAGTTCAGCCCACTCTTATCATTTCAATTTAATCCACCGCCTTAAACCGGCTTTGTAACCAAGTCCTGGTTTATCTTCTCGTTCTTTTCATTTCCTTGTTTAAATTTGTTGATTTGTTGTATATGCTTGGATTACTCAGTGAATCTGCGAGAGAATTCAAAGCAAACTACGATTTAGTAATCTTAATATCCTTGTACTTTTCAGTTGTTCCTTATGGCTTCAAATTCGGGAAAAGATTTCCCTGCTGGTATGTTTCTTCTTTGCTGGTCCAGACTGTGAAGTCTGTGTATTGTCTCCTTAAGTGGCCAGATTTATTTCCTCCTCTTCAATTACAGTATCTGGGTTATATTTAAATCTGCATGCGTATTTGATTCTTCATCCTTAATAAATCAGCAACATAGCTTCCTTGGGGTAGGTAGTGTTTTTGGTTGCAAACGCTAGTGGTGGTAGATGCAATAGTAGCCATAAAATGATATTTCTACAGCAGCTAAATTATATATGTTTTGATTATTTGTCCGTTCTGGTGTTTTGCTGTTTCTTTTATTAGTCAACTATGATTTATGCATCTCAAACCCGTTTCTTTATATTTCAACAATTTAGAAATCTACACGATATCGTTTGTCTGTTATCTATTGTTATTTAATGTGACATGGACCATTTCTCTATTCTGGATCTCTATTCTCTAGTGCATTTATATTGATTCTATAGCATGTCCTCTTGCTCTTTTTTTTCATCCCACTTCTAATCTTTTGATGAGGCTGAGCTAACTGCTGTGTCTCAGACACTCAAGTATCTTGGATGTTTGTGTATAAGACATCTAAGTTTGATATGTGTAAGAATTCATGCCTCCTGTTTAATATGGTAATAAACAAGTATTCAAGGTACTAGCAGTCTGTAAAATTGACATTATTTGCACATAAAAAGTTTCAATGCTTAATTTTAAGTTTCATCATTATATTAAATTTAGATATCCCAGATTTCCACGAATTGTGGAACCAGTTTTCCTGGGGAGAATCTTAGGTACGTTGGGAGTACCATCTTTAGCCCCTTGTGACTGATTCATGGGTTCAGGCAAACACGCTATCTACATTCAATATAGTTTGTTTATTTATAAGAAGAAAGCTAAGATAAAGAAGAGGACTGAGAAAAGAATTACAACAGAATATAGAATTGTTGTTTGTTTTTCTCTGTTTTGTTTCGCTGCTGTGTACAATTCTTCATCATCCTTCCAAATCAGATATGGGTTCTACTTGTACTCCTTGTAAAAATTATTTCTCTCATGTTAAATCTTTCTTAGATGACAAAGCTGGTTCAGCGGAGAACAAAAATTCCAAAAATGAAACATCTTCTGAAGAGCAGCAGTCAGGACAAAGAAGAGCTGCCTCTGCCACAACTACCGGGTTTCCAACCAACCCTTTTGATTTCTCGGCAATGACTGGTTTACTCAATGTACATCATTTCGTCTCTTTCTCTTGATGTTATACTATATGATGTCTATGCTAATTGTTTATAGTAGGCTGTGTTAGTTGTTTAGTTTGTGTGCATGCACTTGTCTCAGTGTGTGTGATTTGTGAAAGAGAATACCTGTTGTGTGCGTGTCTGTGTTTACATGTGTTGGCATGCGTTGGCGATGAATCGGATTGCAGCCTGTGGTTAGACAAAAATACTGGAAATTTTAACTTTGTGATATCTGCATTGTTGGCAATTTGGTAGTGAACTTATGATAGGATTGCTTGTGGATTCTCCTTGGAGCTTCTCAGGAATTATAAAATATTGAAAGAATGGTCTTTTACAAGCATATCATATTTCTTGCCAAAGGTGTATAAGATTGATAGTTTGTCTTCTCATTGCTGACCTCTACATATTAATGTTTAAAGGCGAGTTTTCTTTTGAATACCTTTGGGGATTTGTATGATTAGTCAGGAGTAGCCTTTGATGGCTTTCTAAACGACTTCCTCTATAATATTTATTCTGAATCCTCTATTTATAAAGAGGTACCAAGCCCCACCAGGACTCTTGTACCCTTTACTTTAGGTGTGCTACAAGTAAATCTATAATATTTTCCCAATTACTAAATAATACTGTTAACTCTCCCTCAAATTACATAAGGAAAACTTGACCGGTGCCACAACATCAAAAGGGCAGCAACAGGCGAGCACCTCCACATGAGCACAAAGACCCACTAATCAAAATAACAGCCTTGGCATACACAAGTCTTAGAGATCTTCAGCCAGATACCTTTGAGCTCTTCCATGACCTTCTCCTAGTTGTTCTCCTTGGCACACCTGAAACAGCTCCCGGAAGTCTTGAGCCAACTACTCTTAACAACTTACTCCCTTGACCTTCTGCTAGCTAGTCCCATTCATGACCAACACCCTTGGTTTGGCTAAAGGCATAAAAACAGCAATACTGTTGGTTGCATGCACACCCTAATATCAGGCAGGTAACTTCCCAAGTTGTACCCATTGCAGCTGACTTCATCAACCACATAAGTTCAACTGAAAAACCAAAAGCTACCAAAAATAGCATTCTGCCAAAGTAGGAAAGTACTCTTAGAGCAAATAGAAAAATTAATAAGCCATTCCTATTACTTCATTGGTAAACAAAGCCACTTCTTCCAAGATCTCCTCTTTAAAATGCACCAAGGAGAGCAAAGAATAGGGCAGCTATTTGTCTAAAATTTTCAATAAATCAATAAACTCACAAAGAACTTACTCAATTGACCAACTAAGAGCAATTTGACGGATGGCTAGCTTCATAGCCTTCTTGGAGGTTGCTGGAAGCATTGTTAGGAAATTAGGGCAAGATCAGGGAATAGGTTAGATTTAGAGAGAGAGGCTAGAGAGAGAAGTTATAAATTGTTATTCAATGATAAACAGCTGCCTCCATAATACTTAATGCTAGTCCTCTATTTATGTACAGGTTCTAAGACCCAATGACTATTGAACTCTTTACTTTGGTGATCTATAAGTAAACCTATAATATTTTCCTGATCTCTAATTAACACTTTTAATAGTTTGACCTAAGGTTTCATTGTAACATCTCTTCTCTCATAAGGGAATGAAGTCTTTGTCAAATCTTTGCTGTTGAGTTAAAATTTTCTTTTCTTGGTATAATAGTCTTGCCAATACCTTAAATGTTGTATGCATAGGACCCAAGCATCAAAGAATTGGCTGAACAAATAGCAAAAGATCCCGCATTCAATCAAATGGCTGAGCAGCTCCAGAAGACATTTCAAGGTGCAACACAGGAGAGTATCCCTACCTTTGATAATCAACAATATTATACAACTATGCAGCAGGTCATGCAGAATCCGAATTTCATGACCATGGCTGAGCATTTGGGCAATGCATTAATGCAGGTAATTATGGAAGTTTTTGCTTTCAAATCTCTCATTACATGGGATTTCTTAGGGTTTATAAAATTCATTAACTGTCTATCTCAGGATCCATCAATGTCTGCCATGCTTGAAAGTTTTTCAAATCCGTCTAACAAAGATAAGCTTGAGGAGCGAATGGCCCGCATCAAGGAAGATCCATCTCTGAAGCATATTTTAGAGGAGATAGAGAGTGGTGGTCCTGCTGCTATGATGAGGTGCAATGGCTATGCTAGAGTATTTACAGTTGTAGATTTCTACCATAATATTATCATAATAAATTTATAAATAGTATCTCAAGTCATTCTCTTCTTGCAGATACTGGAATGATGAGGAGGTTCTGCGGAAGTTGGGACAAGCAATGGGAGTTGCAGCTTCTGAAGATGCTGCTGCTTCTGCTGAAAATTTTGGGCAAGATGAAGCTGAAGACCCTGGAAATGAAGATGAGTCAATAGTTCATCATACTGCTAGTGTTGGTGATGTAGAGGTAATGCAGAACACTGTTTATGTGCATATCCTTTCAAGCATATCTTGCCTTTTGCATGAATAAGGAAGAGAAGGAAAAAGAAAATGTGTAATTGTGCTCCTGTGTATATTTAGGTGCAATATGCAGATAACATGCAAATTAGATTCTATGCTGAATAAACATTTCAAGATGAGTTCAGGTGGAAGAAGAGGAAACAATATCACGCTCCCCCTGGATGTCAATACTCCATATTTTCAAAGCTACATTTTTTACTCACTGAAATATCTTTTTTCTTGATTTCCATTGGCACTCCTCTCAGTACCCGTTTCCAAATAACCAGGCTCAGTGGATTCAACCAGATTGAGGGGAGTCCAGAATTTTGAATGTTCGCAAGCCAAAGTTTCTACATGTGTACCAGTAGAAATCCTATTATGTTGCCTGTATAAATTTGCTATCGTGACTATGTAACTCCAGCTCTTTGGCATTCCTAATACAGAGATTAAAAAAAATTTATCGGGTTCCTCTGGGGGGAAGGATTATTTGCATCTGTTGCCCCATTTTATTAAAGGTTTCAGGTGGATTTTATATTGTTGTGCATCTTTTGGAAGATGTTTGGTGTTTCGTGGGAGTTGTTGCAGGTTAAAGCCATTATTGATTCTTTAGCAAAGTGACTTAAGCTTATGGGTTGAACACTTTTCTACTTAAGTTGTTGGATTTGAGGTGAAACTTATGAAATTTAAATTAAAATTAATTTAAAATTTTTCAAAAAGCATGATTGACACCTCGTGCCTTTTCTATTGGCTCTCAGTGAGTCCTTAGCAGTTTGACATATGTGATATAATTGAGTATGACATCAGCATGGTTAGTTAGATAGTGCTTTACTTAGCTATATTTTGAGCATGTCCTTGGCTACATTATAAGAGTTTTTTTCTTTATAGTGGAGCCTCCACCTTCATGTTTAGTGACCTTGGCACCTGGCAGTGAATAGGTTGGTCAACTTGAAAACAGAGCAAGATCTTGGAGTTTTGATGGCTGGATGTCGAGGCTTTAAGAGAGGTTGAAATATACTAAATCATGTTATATATATGGCTTTGGGATTCAGTTTTGCTTAGAAGCGCATCATATATCATCTAAATAGAGTTAAGTATATTTTGACATGAAGTTGTGACTAGAGGGATTGAGCATTAGCAAACTCATGACACCACCCAAAATCACAATAAATACCGTCATCATCCCTTTAGTGTTAATTAAATTAAGATGGATGCCTATTTAGTTTGTCTTTATTTTATAATGATTACAGCAAAATATGAAACTTGGGAAATTGTTCCCATATTTAGGGAAGTTTGAAACATGTTAAATTATTGAGACAAGCAATAACTCTTCTAACTAATGGAACAGCCAATAATGTAGCAGCTGCATGTATCACATATTACCCTCACAAAATGCATACAGCTGTGTTTGACCTTGTGTTATTTTTGAAGGAGTAGAAAATAATATGTGCTTTCTTTTGTTCAATACAATAATAATATCTCTTGGAATTTTCATTTCAACCAAAATCTTAATGAAAGAGAGACTTTTGAATTGTTGGTTCTTCTGAATTTGTTGGATTCTTTTCATTTTTCTCATCATCCAAATAGATGCATTGGTCTCTAGACTGATCTGGTGTTTATACATGTAAATCTTTCTTTAACTTTTTGGTCAATAATCCTTCCAATCAAAATTTACCTCATCTTATTTCTTTTTCGAGGATCAAGGCTCCTTCTAAAGTTTTTGTTTGGACTGCTCTTTTGAATAAGATTAATAGTAATATGTTATAAGTGTGCAAGCCTTATAAAGCTTTGTCTGCAGATATGTCTATGTTATGTTTTAAAAATTCTGAGACAAATAGTCATTTGTTTTTGCACTGTGAGATGGCTTGGCAGTTAAGGAATGAGCTTTTCTCTTGCTCGGGATTTCATGGGTTTGCCCAGCTAATTTGGACAGTTTCTTATTTACTAGACACTGGTTTTGGGAGGAATAAAGAAAAGAAAAGCACTTTGGGACGTTGCAAAACTTGCTGTCTTTTGGTGATTATGGTTGGAAAGGATGCTGGAATCTTTAAACAGTTATATCAGCTGGTGGTTTTGGTATGGGATAAAATTTTGTTTGTCACCTTGTTTTGGCTTAAGGCTCATGGGAGGGATAAGTTTGACGGTCAGACTCGCAAAGGAATTGGAAGTCTATTTTAGATCCCAGATAGGATGTTTTCCTTGGTGTTTTATTGTTTCTTGTTCTAGTTGTCCACTCTGTTTGAGGATTTCTTATCATTTTTGTATTTTTCTCCTTTCTTTAATAAAGCTTATTTTTCTATTAAAAAAATAGTTTTTTCTGATGTATTTGGTCTTCTTGTTTGTTTGTATTCTAGCATTAAATTCATCTGTTATATGTATTGATTCTCAGTATCATTTGAGGAAATAAATTCACTCTCTTCCAGGGTTTGAAAAATGCTCTAGCCTCTGGTGCTGACAAGGATGAAGAAGATTCGGAGGGAAGGACGGCTCTACATTTTGCCTGCGGATATGGAGAGGTATGGTGATTTTGGAATACATCCTTTCTTGCCTTTTCTGCCTACATGCTTGCACTTCACTAAGAAATATGGTTATTCTATTTATGTTGAATGATGGACTATTAACACTACGATGGGCAGTGGATTGTGTGTGTAGTTGTGCCCACAATGTCAAGATTATTCTTCACCAGATGTATGGTGGTTCATTGAACATCATATAGTGTTAATACTCATCAAACCATAATGACATTAGTGGTAAGTATGGGTTACTTTATGGAGAAGAAATCATGAGAACAATGCAGTCAGAATGGGAAAATAAATTGGACCGAGAAGGAAAAAAGAGTGATGATGTTATTACTTATGAAATTTGTTCGCTAAGGTATATGGGAAGTTTTATATAAAATCTAATACTACTATAATCATGCTCTTGTAGTGTTGTGGATTCAAACAAAGAGGTAGGATTAGGATGAGAGAGATAGTAAAGTCTTCTGTTTGCAATGGAAGAGCTCTCTTTCTAGTCTGCAGGCATATTCATCAAAAGAACAATACTACTGAAGACTGAATCTAGCATAGAAGCTTTAGAAGATTCAAAGATTAGCCATTCACATTAGACATTTCATGATTTTTAGCTTTGATATTTTGTAAACAATTGCTTAGTGTGGTGTTGTTTTGATTGCTCCCCTATACCAAATTTCTGTTATACTCTGGATCTAATTTCTGATGTATTTTTCATATTTCATTTGCGAACCTATGTGATAGAGAGGTTTTTGGATTATATATGCTTAAGCTCTTGCTTGAATTATGTCAGTTTTCTTCTAATTTGGATTGCAGGGTTTGGACCCTAGCCCTTCTGTTGTGCTTTACTTGAACTCTTAATTCCAGTCTCTCTCATGTTCTTCGTAGAATGCAATTTCTCCTTCCTCATACATATAAAAATATGAAGTGCTGTCTAATCTTTTGTTTGGACAGTGGAATTGCTTAGGTTGATACTAATTATATACTGGAGATTTGCATACCAAGGAAAAGCACTTTCTCTTGAGCTGTCTGTTGTGTCATTCAGTTTTAAATATGCAATGGATTCAAGAGGCTTATTGGACTATGAACTTGCAAGTTTTGCTGTATTCATTTCATGTATTTGTTTAGGAGGATAGGTGATGCTATATTAGATTCTATCTTCCCAGCGATCAATTTGTTCTCGAGGTAAAAGTAACTAGTTGCTGATTGCTTCTTGTCGCCATCTGACCTTTTCCAAGAGTAAAAGATCCTTAGGTGTAATTGTTTGGATCCATTATGGTTGTTTAATTTAGGAAAAATACATTTAAAATCCTTTAAGTTGTAATGAGCGACAAATTTCCTTCTTAAACTTTGAAAACCTCCAAATTGCACTCTTATAAGTTTTCAAATTACCCCTTAAAGGTTGGACAAAAGTAACAAAGTTAATTGGCTATTAATTTTAATGCTAAGTCAGCATGTGTTGCTCATACTTTGTTGAAAGGTCTTATTTCTTCTCCTACAAGGCGCGAAATGCACAGTGAACGGTTTATTTCTTCACTGAAATATGAGTTTTACAATCTGGGTTTGGAGAACACTTTGGAGTAAGAAATACAACTTTCAACAAAGTATGTACAACACTGCCAGTTTAAGGTTAAAATTAATAGCCAATTGATGTTTTCACTTGTCCAAACTTTATGGAGGGTAATTCGTAGTGTTTTTAAAGTTTATAGATGTAATTTATAGGTTTTTAAAGTTTTAAATGTATAATTTGTAGGTTTTATAGCATACAGTGGTAATTTGCCACTAAGTGAAACTTGAAGGGTGTATAGCTTTTTTTTTTTTTTGGGTGATAGTAGGAGTAGTTAGTCCACTAGACTTTAACACACGCAAGGACTTGGGATCGAACCCGAGATGCAAAAAAAAAAAGGCAAGGCCTTCAAGGAACATTGGATGCTACTTGAGCCAAAGGCTATCAGTAAAGTGTATTTGTTTCTTATTATATATCTGTTCTGCAGCTTCTGAATGTAGATCAAATTAGGATACAATCTCTCTTCTGCCCCCCCTTCCGAGGGTATAAACAGCAAAGCTGATTGTCAATTAGAAATTGGGGTCTTGGCCTGTTTCTATCTTTTTCTTGAGAAATACATGTTGCATTTGCCAATATATGGCTGAGGAGATGCACCTTCTGTGGTT
Source organism: Saraca asoca (assembly GCA_026873985.1). Classification (NCBI taxonomy): domain Eukaryota; kingdom Viridiplantae; phylum Streptophyta; class Magnoliopsida; order Fabales; family Fabaceae; genus Saraca; species Saraca asoca. The sequence goes on from JANHAO010010328.1 coordinate 10,626, forward strand.
TCAGGTAAAATGTGCACAAGTCCTCCTTGAAGCTGGAGCCAAGGTGGATGCTTTGGATAAGAACAAGAACACAGCACTTCATTATGCAGCTGGTTATGGCAGGAAGGAGTGTGTGGCCCTTCTCCTTGAAAATGGTGCTGCAGTGTAAGTAGTTTTCCATATACATGCCTGTGAATAAGAAGGAAATTGCTACTTATATGGTTTACTTGTGCCTAAAATGGATCTGATTATATCCTATTTATATTTCTTGTACCCTTTTCTGTTCATATGCAGTACTCTCCAGAACATGGATGGGAAAACACCCATAGATGTTGCAAAGCTAAACAATCAAAATGAAGTCTTAAAGCTGCTTGAGAAAGATGCCTTCCTGTAAACAACAGCCGCTGGGTGAGGGGGATTTAATAAAAAAAGAGCCATGAGGGCCTGTGTGCTTCACTTCTGGCTTGTTGCAAGCATTCAGTGTGTTAAACCAACTTCCATTTACAAGCGTTGGATGTTAGTCACTGTTAAATTTGTCATCTATGCAACTCATAATACATGAATTGTGACCCTGCGTTATTTTGAGTAGATTTTTTTTTTTTCGACAAATTAAGATTGGTTTACAAGTAAAATAATGCTATATTGCTGTTGGTTTAAACAGTCTCTTTTAATTCAGAATTAGAAACTAATAGATAAAACAACAAAAGAAAGTTTGACACTAACATTATCACTTCTCAGGTTGATCCCCTGATATCTAGCAAGTTCGGCCTCTGGCTGTACCTTCTGGTGATTCTTCTGACTGGTGCTAAGAGATTAAGCGAAAATGGGATCTGAGTGCATCATTAGTGCCTTGATCGGTAGTGCTAGGGAATCTTTCATAACTACCATTTTTTATTCACTGGAAAAAGAAAAATTTGAACTGGCAGAGAATATCTAGGTTGTTGAGATTACACATTCTCTTTGATCTAGTAGACGAGGTTCAAGATGCCGGACTATTTAATGGGTTGATTCATGGTGATGCAACAAATACTGTGAATGTCATTAGAAGATTTGATTGGTTTGTTGAGATTACACAATCTACCCTCATTTTGTGTTTCCAAAAAGACCAGAAGAGGTCTACAAAGAACTCAGGCTTGGAATTGAACACTCATTCTTGAATCTTGATGCATGCGCCATTAGTAATCAATTTAGTTATTCACGTGGTTGCTGTAATATTGGAGTGATTGTTTTGAGATTGCAATGCAATATTGATCATGCTGGATCTCGAGTTACACGGATCAAATTTTTATGAGCTCAAGTCATCGGCCCTTTTTTAGGAAACTTATAGGTTAAATATCTTAAGAAAGGGATAAGAATATGTAAGGAAACATTAAATTGCATGAGAGAAATAAGAAAAGTGTACTAGGCAACTAAATGATGATAAGATAATGGAGAGACGTTAGTAGTATAGTTTGGTATTTTGGGTGACGGATATAGTGGAGCATAGTTTAGTCGAGATTAGTGGAAGATAGATGTAGGCGTAGATGATGGCAAGTATCAGGTACATAAGCTATAAAATAAGTCATTAGGCCTATAGTGGTGACATGATTAGATAATTTGCTGGAGATCTTCGCCTTGAACATCTGTACTGTCATTGTATCGGAAAGGAAGAAAAAAGAAAAAAAAAAAAAAAAAGAAAGAAAGCTACAAGTCGACAGTTGTTTAGAAAAAAAGGGCAAGAGTAAACTTAGGGAGTTAGAGCGATGGGGAATCATAAGGTTTAAGATATGTTCATAAGAATTGAGAGGTAAATTGTTATGCTTTAAAATTATTGATGAATTTAGAACAATTATTTAACCCTTCGGTAGTTGCTAGAAAGGGTATTGGGAGATGGTGTAAACTTGTGGTCTTGAAAATAAATATACTGGCTATGCTAGTGTTGGAGGTTGGTTATAAAAGTAATGATGGAGCATCGCAAGAAGGGGCGAGCAGAATAGAGTCAAGATAAATAGTTATCAAATCTTATTAATAACTGAATCATTAAACTCGTTTGTTAATGTACAGAAGAAGAGACCATGTTGCCACCCTCTAGTGACATCTCGCTACATGGCAGGACTGCCTCAATTGAGAAGCATCAGATTATGGCTCAAGGTATGATGTCTAGAAGTCTATCACCTTTAAGGATATTTGATAATCAACCACAGAGGTCAGTTACAATCCGTGTGGTCACCATATTTCCCTTTGACCCTTCTCCATGGTAAGGCATCCCATCTCTTGTTCAATATAAAGAAAGTGTTGAAGGGATGAGAAACATTGTGATACAATAAAGCACATTAAGAATGATTGTTGAGTGAAAAAAATATCCTAGGAACCATTCAATGACATCTCATTGTGTGTCATAGAGTATGTTGACGTCAGATTTTGATAATGGTCAAAATTCCAGCCAACGAGGGAAATTTTACGGGATCTCTAGCCTATGATCGATTCGGATAAAGTAGAATCACAAAACAGACAAAAATGGAGGGAAGAGTAGAGAAGAAGGAGGCATCGGCTTAACGTGGTTCGGCCAAATCCGATTATCACTGGACCCTACGTCCACGGTAGCGTGTTATTGATATCGTATTTCTACAATGTTACAATGCTTGATCTCTGTGTTTGGCAGAGTTTCGGTATGGAATCTTCCTCTCCCTTACGGAGGGGCTCCTTCCTCATATTTATAAAGGAAAGGAGGTTGCAATGGTAATTACATATGCGGTAAATCTATTACATCAGTATTTAATGTACAAGACAGAATACACATACTAAATCTCCTTTTTCGGCTACTGCAGATCGTCTTTTGCAGGTGGCCCCATTCGACCATTGGAGTGGGACATGACTTAGCCTTCCTGTCTGGTGAGCTCCATGTCACGGGTTATGTTTCGCTTGTTGGGCCATCTAGTCCTCGTGTCTGCTTTTCAGAATGGGGGGGCTGAGTTCGCTATCTCTTGCGCCCAAGCTTGACCTGATGAGGTCGCCACGCAATGCGTCCTATCGGTAAGGCACTCGGGAGGCTCTTTGGGCTGTTCCTTTATTACTTTTGAGTTGCTCACAGGCCTTCTTGGGTTAGACCAATTTTTACATACAACATAAGCCCCCTAACTCGCAGCTCACTCTACGAGCTAGGAGTTAAAACTTTTCGACCTTTGATTTGTCAGCCTCTTCTTGAGACTGTAGTTCCATCTGCACTAGACCATGTCTTCCGTGTCATGTGTCCAACGGCTATTGTTGAGTCAACTTAGCCTTTTTTAAGGCCATTTAATGATGCTGGTTGGGGAAACAGTTCCAGATCCTTCGATAGAGACATCCCCAGCTCTATATAAGGAAGACACAATCCCTTCTGCTTCCTCACTTCAAGCCATGGAGTTTCCTGATAGACCTCTGTCGTTTTCGTCATTTTGGCCTTCCTCAGAGGCATGTATGGTCTGCTGTATATGTAACTCGGAAGACTTATCTTCCCCGATAACATGGATGGATCTCGTATGGATTCCAGACCGTATCTTCTCGGCCCTGCTGTGAGGCAATCGTTCAGCCAGCCAAGCTCCTGAGGCTTCCTGGTTAGATTTCTTCAAGAGGAGTAGGTAGTCAAGGGTAAAGGGATGCATCACTACTGCTCATTATGCATTGGAAGAAGAAAGTTGCGGTGCACGGTATAAATTAAGGCGCGGCTTCTCATGGTCAGCCCTTCTTCTTAGTCATAGGTTTTCCCTTTGTATTTGGTTTAGTCTGTATTCAAAGTTTTTGGATGTAATCCTGCCTCGTTGAGGTCTTTGAATAAAATTATTTATCTGCTATTTCTATTTGTTGTTGTTATTTTCTCTAGCAAACGTTCTGGTTTGAATCATCTGAGCGACTTGCGCATAAGATGGCGTGAGTTGTAAGCAACCTCGTGCTCGGGCCAATCTTGTGGCCAAATAGACAAGTGCGTATGAGAGCTGTGAAATTAATGAATGAGCGATCTTGTGCTTGGGCCGATCTCGTGGCCAAATAGGTAAGTGCGCATGAGAGGTGTGACTTAATTGAGTTCACATGAGAGCTGCAAAATTAATGAATGAGAGATCTTGTAGTCGGGCCGATCTCGTGGCCAAATAGGAGGTGACCGATCTTGTGGTTGGGGCAATCTCATGCTTAAAGGGTGGTCGATCTTGTGGTTGAGGTGATCTTGTGCCCAAGGGGTGAGTTTGTTTTGAGTGTCTCCATGCCTCAGTGAGCTCGCAGCTCAACTGGTTAAGTGAGTTTATTTTGAGCGTCTCTATTCCTCAGCGAGCCCGTAACTCAACTGGTTAAGTGTTCGTCAATTCTTCTCCGGATTGAGTTCTGGGGGGTCTCAACTGAATGAAGGATCAGAGTGTGAAGCCTTTTGTAAGGTTTGTGGTATGTTGGCTGCATGCAAACTACGGATGTCACTAGCATGATGGAAGGAAACTCAATATCAGTAATTGTATTCAAAATATTCATACAATTTACAAACAAGTACAAGATTTCAAAAGATTGTCCTGATGGTAGGGAATTGCTCTTACTCAGCATCCCACCGGGATGATCCATGCTGTTGCCTAGAAGGCTGCACAACGTAATCATGCAAACGGCCTCTTTTGATGAGATCCTCGATAGCATCTCATAGAGCCAAGCATTCCGAAGTGATGTGCTCGAACTCATTGTGATATGCACAGAATTTTCCCCTGTTGAGTCTGGATTTGCTGGGAGTCTTCAAGGGTGGAGGCTTTTCGAAGTCCTCTTTATCCCTTTTCATTACGAAGATCTTGTCTTGGGTGTCTGAGAAGATGCTATACGTGCTGTGGCGAGCTTGGAATAGAGGTCGCTCATCTTTGCTCTTTTTGGCGAGCTGACACCCAGGGTTGTCATTTCCATTCCCACGACTACTTCTTTTCTTGCTCTGAACTGAGCTACTCGTTTCAATTTTCTGCGAGCCAAAATTCTCATCCCACCTGACTTGCTTCGCGGCCCGCTCATAAAATTCGCTTAGATTACTGACTGGGGACTTGTACAAATTCTTGAATAGCTTTCCATCTCTATGGAGCCCCGCTGAGAGGGCAGCTAGAACAACCTCATCCGAAGGCCTCTCAATATTATTGACTTCACGCCTAAAGTGAGTGATGTAATCTTTCAGTGCCTCCTACTTTCTCTAAAAGATTGTAGCGAGGTGACATGGGGGCGGAGCTGCTTCTGCAGTGCTCAGTATTGATCAACAAACTTTTCTTGGCACTCGTTCCAGCTGTTGATGTTGTGAGCTGGGAGACTCATGAACCACATTCGAGGGACCTCACCTAAAGTAGTGGGGAAGACGCGACACCTGATTAAGGGGTTATGGGCTGGTAAATCCATTTGGATGTTGAACAAGTCTAGATGGTTATGCGGGTCTTTGTCTCTGTCGTATAGCGGAATGACTGGAACTTTAAGCTTACACGGAAGGGGTTCCTCCATGATCTCTTTGGAAAAAAAAGGGGTTTGCTCCCCAAAGCGATCTTGGTCATTCTGACTCTGAGGATGCTCCTCCAGATGCTTGACCCTCTGAAGGAGGTCTTCCACCAAAACATCCAAGCCCCCCAGCATTTGGTTAAAGACTCGGTGGTTTGGTTCAATGTTCTGGCCGTGTGGATGGTGATGCAAAGTCTGCTCCTGGTTGGCTTTGCTAGAACGTTCAACCTCAGGTATGGTGGCTTCAGCTCGCCCTTGCACATTCTGGGCTTGTGCTTGCACCAACATTGTGACTGTTTTAGCCAGCTCTCCCATCATATATTCAAGTTTCTCCTTGCATTGAAGCCAGGTCTGTGGTCTGTCAGCGCCGTTGGCGACGGGAATTGATTGTGCTAAATTGGCTGGAGGGATACCAGTAGCTGTTCTGATGACAGGGGCAATTGACGAGCTCGTTGTCGAAACATGATCGTCTGGAGTATGGCATTGTGCATTTGAGGCTCTAGTGACTCTTCCCTTGGCCATTGCAGAAGGAACGAACCAAAATAGGTGAGATCCCCATAGACGGCACCAAGATGTTGACATCGGATTTTGGTAATGGTCCAAACTCCGGCCAACGGGGGGATTCTTACGGGGATCTCTGGCCTACGATCGGTTCGGATAAAGTAGAACTGCAAAATAGACAAAAATGGAGAGAAGAGCAGAGAAGAAAGAGGCACCGGCTTAATGTGATTCGGCCAAATCCGATTATCACTGGACTCTACGTCTACGGTAGCATGTTATTGATACCATATTTCTATAATGTTATAATGTTTTATCTCTATTTTTGACAGAGTTTCGATATGGAATCTTCCTCCCCCTTACGGAGGGGCTCTTTCCTCATATTTATAGAGAAAAAGAGGTTACAATGGTAATTATATATGCAGTAAATTTATTACATCAGTATTTAATGTACAAGACAGAATACATAGACTAAATCTCCTTTTTCGACTACTACAGATCATCTTCCGCAGGTGGCCCCATTCGACTGTTGGAGTGGGACATGACTTAGCCTTCCTGTCTGGCGAGCTCCAAGTCGCGGGTTATGTTTCACTTGTCAGGACGTCTAGTCCTCGTGTCTGCTCTTCAGAATGTGGGGGGGGGGGGCGAGTTCGCTATCTCTTGCGCCTGAGCTTGACCTGATGAGGTTGCCATGCATTGCAACTTGTCATTTAGGCGCTCGGGAGGCTCTTCGAGCTGGTCCTTTATTACTTTTGAGTTGCTCATGGGCCTTCCTGGGTCAGACCAATTTTTACATACAATAGAGTATCACAGTCAAAATGCATTAAATCATAACTTAAGGCTCACGATGCCTTCTAGAAGCTTATCAACTCCAAGTACACTAGGGGATTACTTATAGACATCACAACAAATAATAAACCCTAGGTTGAATGCTCCCCATTATAAGGCCTAACCGACCATCCCAAATATTTTATAAATGAATATGTATTTGTAGGGTAAAGGTATCTTGAATGATCTATTGGCATCTAATCATGAATCATCTCATAACAAATTATTCTTGATTCATCCCACTAGGCTATGTTAAGACAAAGGCTTTGTTGCATTCCTAACATTTTAAAGACTTCCTTTGTGAACTACTTGTACTAAGTGCTGTTAGTCTGGATGGGTGCCCTAGACCAATTTGATTGAGTTCTAGTGCATCCTAGACTATACATTCTGTGCATTTAGATA